>RJWM01027301.1:0-26984 GCA_004363535.1 Dasyprocta punctata
TCAGGCCTCAACCAGGTGTTTGCCCCTAGGAACCCAGAGCCCTGGCTCCACCTGACTAGTCCCCTAGTGGGCTGTGGCCCTGAGCAGCCAAGAAGGCAGGAAAGCTGTAGCAAGGATATTAACAAGCAGTCTTACACACTGCAGAGGTTGGCACATTCTCAGGATAGCATAGGCCCGGGGCTTTGGATGCCAAGCGTCCAGTGGGAGCTGATTTGCAGTGCATCTGCCTTGCTGTCACCCCTTTGGGCAGCTAGTGATGTGGCTCTCTATCTAGGAAAGACCCGTGGGGTTCCATTTGAAAATAAATTAAGCATACTGAAAACAGCAAGTAAACAGTGGAACACAACCATGACAGTTCTGGAACATCGTGGAATCTGGTGAGGCAGCGGGGAGACACAGCAGGAGCTTAAACTAGGGGTTGAGGCATGGTACATGGATAGTACCGAGCTGCAGTTGCAGGAGACCAGCATGGAGAAAGTTGTCCCTGGTGGAATGTAGGCACGATAGGCAGGATGACACAGGAGCAGAAGAGGTAGAGGCTGGACTCTGCTCACGGAGGGCCCTGGGCCCCTCCACCCAGAACAGGGCCTGAGGCCTCCTCACCAGGCAGTGGGACCACAGTCCACACCAGCTCGAAGACTCTCTGCTATCTGGTTCTCTGAATAGCAGTCAGTCATTTGTCTAGGCTTTTTTTAAATATAAAAATGCTGGTTTTCTTCATCATGAGGTACAGAGTGGACATCAATCTGTTCAGGAGAGTAGACAAATGGGCACAGGAGGGCAGGTAAATTGGGTGAAATTACAGCTAAATATGTAAGCAGCAGAGAGCTGACACTGGAGTTGGGGGTGTAGCTCATGAATAAAGCCCTGAGTTTGAGCCCCAGCACTGGGGGAAAAAAACAAACAAACAAACAAACAAAAACTTCACACCCTGTGGCAGGCCTGGGGTGGTTAGGATCCAAGTGCTCCAGGAAGCCCTGCTAGGATTTGTAGACTGCGTTTGTGAGTAGGTAGGTGCTTCTCCCAGCCCACTCAGCCTGGGCCCCACCTGTATGTCCAACAGATCAAGTGGACGCCCACACTAGTGAGCAACTGGATGCTTCTGCTGCCCCTACCTGTGGCTTTGGCCCCTGCCATTCAGATTCTGCTGTGCTGTTTGGCACCTGGAACATGGTGGAGTTGAGTGGTGTCATTGGCCAGTGATGACAAGGAAAGCCCACCCCACCCTTGTAAAGGTCACTCTACTATTGTTTGCCCATTCTGAGTTGATTCACTTGCCCACCTCCTGCCAGAGATCTCTGTTTTTCATCTTCAAGGTGAGTCAGAAACTTCATGGTTGAGAACCAGGCAATGTAGGGAAGGGAAATGGAGGTCACTTAATGGGTGAGGCTAGAGTCTGCCAGGCAGTGGCTTCCTGTGTGGTGAAGCGGGTAACATCGACAGAACAGTGTGAGGTTTCTCTAGTCCTGTAGATGTCTCCAGGCATCCTGAGAACTTTTGATGACCTGAGTCAGAAGTGAGGAACTTTTCTGCATCGTGAATTAACTTTTTAACTTCCTACATCTTCCCTCTTCAAAAACAGAAATCTACCACTTGACATCATATGACTCCCTTTAAAAATTAGCCATTAAATGCTGCAAAACATTTAGTGGATGTGACAGGTCCAGGTATTGATCAGAATAGATTAGGAACCAGGACCTTTTAAAATGAATTCAAAAGCTGCTTCATCTTCTTCACAAAACAAAACCACATGGAAGATGATATCTGGTCAGCCAATTGATTTTCCTTTACTCCAAATGGCCACTACCCTGATGACAGCCAAGTGCACGGAGTTTCTGAAATTAGGGGTGAACCCTCCAAAGGACACAGCAGGTGCAGCCAAGGGGTGACAGTCATTGGGCAGGACTCAGTCTGGAAAGTGAGTGCTGCCCTTGCCTTCTCCCTGTCTTGGGCTTCAGGAGCAGAGGCCCCTCAGGTCATGGGGAGGCTGTCCATGGAGATTTGAAGGAAAATGAGAAAATGTTATTGTAAGTGGGAAAGAAGGCCTTTGTATGAGGTGGAAATTTTACCAAAGCAGTCACCTGTGGTGGCATAAAACATACACTCAAAATTTTGGGCTAGGACATGACCCTGTCTATCTATCTCCCTGGAGAACTGCCTTCCTGAGACCATGAGAAGGACAGAGAAAGGGACTGACTCATGAGCAAGGTATCAGCAGAGCTTCCGTGGACAGGTCTTGGTGTGGTGAGACTAGTTCACTTGCAGTGATACAAATATTGACTGGCTCTTTCCTTAGATAGCTCATTATTGTTGTAAAGCAAAATATCTTTGACATCTTCCCTCCCCACTTATCATTCAAGGCAACTACTCTTCCATCATCCAAAACCATAAGCCATCTCTTTCCTTTTCCTCCTCAATTCTTTCCTCTCACCGCTGTGTGAACCTTGGCCTTTCTCCTCCCCATTTTCTTCCCATGCTTTGTCCCAGTGGAATATCACCAAAGCTCAGGAGCTGAACTGGAAAGCGGGGAAAGGGGCAGTGAGCACCCATCCTGGGGCTGCTTGTGTGAATGAAGACACCCAGAGCCCCAGCCTTCAGCCTCATTCACTGGTTCTGCAGCACCTCTTTTGGGCTTTGGAAGAGTCCATTCATTTTCCTGTCCTTCCAGCATAGCCTCCTCTGGTCTCTCTTTGACCCTTCAAGAGCTGAAATCACCCAACCTGGAGCCATGGTCTGAAACCCTACACAGCCCGCCCCCCCCTTTTTTTTTCTTCAAGTTGAAGACAGACTTCTTGGCAGCTGACCAATGTCCTGTCCAGGAGGAGGCTACCATCTCCACCCTGCCTTCTCTCATCCAAACCATGCTCCTTCAGCTTCCAGAATGTTCCGCACCTTCTCAATGCTGGGTTGAGATTCCCTTTTCTTTGTTTCCATCCTCCTTTCTCCATCTATCTAAGGCCAGGCCCCCTCACACCCAGGCTTTGGCCTTAAAGTCCCCTCAGGGAAGCCTGTCCTTCCCCTCCTCTAGGATCCCCTGCCCTCACCATCCTCCCACTGAGGGCTCCCCTGTCCCCTCCCCATTCCCCAACATACCACTATGAACTTCCCCGTCATCTGCCCTTCCTTTGTCCCGTCACTTCCTCTGTCACTTCTGGTGTGGATCCCGAGTCCACAAACAGTGGGCTCAGCTGTCTGAAAACCACAGTGCTGACCTTTCCATCTGTCCTCCAGGCAGACAAATAGAGTACTAGAAATACCAGGGCAGTTCCTGTGTTCACCAGGAAAGGTAAACACGTCTCTGGGCTAGGACCCTGCATGCTGTTCCCAGGGTCTTCTCTCAAGGTTGCTCTGTGCTTCAGATGGGTATTGGCAGCTGGGTCACAGGTGCTTGCTTCTCATGCAGTATGGAGGCTCCTGTGTGTCCTGTTGATTTGTTTTTTCCATCCTGGTTACCTTTGCTGCCTTGTGACAGGTGACTGGAACAAAAACAAAGGCAGGAGAGTAAGGCTATTCTCCACCTGTTGGGAATAGCTGGCTATGATGGAGAAAGGAAGAAGCCCCTACCCTATATCCCAGGGAGAAGAGGACCACAGTTGAGCCCCGTGAACCTGGCAGGAGCATAAAGTGTCCTTGCCCTTCATGCAGCAGAGAGGAGGTACTAGAGGAGAGAAGCAATGAGGGCAGGCATCTGGGGATGGGGAGCAGCTGGGGAGGAAGGCCAGCTAGGAGAGGGAGAGCTGGCCAAGAGTAGCAGCTGGGAGAGGGGAAATTATTCATCTTCTAAAACCGAAACCCTGATCTCCTTAAACAGCTTCATATTTCCTCCTTGCCGATTCCTGGCAATCCCCATTTTATTTTCTGCTTCTGTGAGTTTGACTACTATAGATACCTCACCTAAGAGGCATCATAAAGTACTGTGCTTATTGTTTTGTGACAGGCTCATTTCATTTAGCATAATGGCATTGAAGTTTGTTCATGTGACAGGAGTTATATTCCGTAATATGAGCAGACCACATTTTGCTTATCAACTCATCCATGCGTGAACCCTGGAATTACTTTTACCTCTTAGGCTTTATCAATAATGCTGCTCTGAATTCAGATGTGCAAAGACTTCTTCAAGGCCCTGCTTTTATTTATTTCTTTGTATTTCTTGGAAGAAGTTTGTGGATCCTAGGAGGAGCCCGGGCTCATGGTCTTTCACTCTCCCATCCCAAGAGCTTATGGTTTATACCCACTGTTACCCACATTGTATCAGGTTATGGTTTATACCCACTGTTGCCATTATGTGCTTCATACCCATATGTGAAATTGTGGGTTTAAAGTCAGTAATTCCTAAAAGGCAAAGAATTAGCATACATCGAATGCTCATTATGTGCTATGCATGAAGTCCCCTCTTGGGAACACTGTGCCGAGGCAGTTGAAACTTGACGTCTGGAGCTGGTTCCCCAACAGGCGCGGTCAGGGCAGCATCCTCAGCATGGGGACCACAGTGTCCCCCACCGCAACACACAAACCCCTGAGTGCCAGGCTCAACCTCTGTGACTGACACACCATTGCGGGCATCCAGCGGAGTGCAGTCTGCTCACTCAGGTGTGCTTTCCCTCTAGGTGAGCGAGAAAATGTAGCAGATCAACACTGAGGCGACACCTGCCAGGAGCCTGGTGTGGACACCCCAGCCTAGACGGAGCATCTGCCCCTGGGTGTCCCTCTGGCCGTCCAGCCTCACCATGTCAAAGAAGGGCACAGGCAGCCGGGCCAAAGGAGACAAGGCGGAGGCTCTCGCTGCGCTGCAGGCCGCCAATGAGGAGCTGCGAGCCAAACTCACGGACATCCAGATCGAGCTGCAGCAGGAGAAGAGCAAGGTGGGCCCCCAAAGCCCCAACCTCCAGAATCCCCTTCCCACCTTCCCCAGCTGCCCTGGGGCCCAGAGACTCTGCCTAGAGGGAATGTCTCCGGTCTCTACAGAGGTGTCCATGCCCCCTGCCTTGGAGGTTCCCAAAGGTTCTCAGGGTGGCTGGAAACAAATAGTTCTGGGGAGGGCAGTGGTAAGTGATGGGAAGTTGAGGGTTCTGAAAGCAGAGGTGGCATGGTGGTGGCCCCAAACCCACGGGTGTACACAGAGAGAACCCCTGACCCATGGAATAGCCCTCCCACAGAGGTATATGACACAGGACTTTGGAGGCTCTGTCAGGTAGCATGTCCTTAGAACAGACACTGACTTTCCCACAGAAGAGTTCATGGCAGACTTGAACTGACTAGAATGGGCCAATGTGTCTCCTCTACATGAATAAAGGAAAATATGAGCCATGAATGGGTTTAGTGTTTCACAGGTATGGAGGTGCACCACCTGTGACCATCTTTTGAGATGCTGGAGCAGGACATCCAGCACTTTGAGATCTTCACAGCCTGTACTAGTAGGGACCAAGCCTCTGGGGAAGAGGGTGAAGGGCTTTCTCACGGCTAGGCCCCTGCCTCAAAGTTCCTCCATCCTTGGCATACCTTTTTCCCTCTCCTCCCTCCCCAACCAGAAGCCCTTAGAAAGTGCACGTGAGCTTCCAAGTAGAGGGAGGCAGAGAAAAAACATCTAGAGAGAGGGCAGCTTTAGAAAGGATGGAAAAACCAGGGTAGTTGTCTCTTTCTGGTAGGGTAGGAAGGTCATGGGTTGTATACCACTGTGGGCTGTAATTCTCTCCTCTCCTCCTTCCACATCAGCAAAGATGTCTATCATGCCAGCCACATGGTCAGTGGTGGAGGAAAGTTAGGTTATCCTGGGCCAGTTGCTTGTCCTCTGAATGACCCAAGTTTCTGTTTTTAACCTCCTGGTTGCATCAAAGAGTCATGTTTTGTGGTACGTGATAATTACATGGAACTTAGGTTTCAGTGTTCATAAGTAAAGTTGTGTTAGAACACATCCTTGTTCCCGCTTTATGTATTGGTGGAGCAGACTCGAGAAACTTCATGTATTTACCATCTGGCCCTTCACTGAGGAAGCTTGCTGGCCTTGCCCTAGTTCCAACAGCTCTCTCCTGCAAAATGAGACAAGAATGGCACCCACCTCCAGGTGGTGCTGAGGCAGAAATGCTGGAAAGCTCTGAGGATGTGATCTGCTCCAAGATCCTAGAAGGTGGTGGGCACGAAGATGTGCATCTCCTGTGGTCTTGGGGGTCTGCTCTCACTCTGGAGGAGATGCCCATCCAGCATCTGCTCTGTGGCAGGAGTCCATAAAATCACAAATAACAGCATGCAAAGACCTAGACTCACTGACTGGTTGAGTGTGAGTTCAGAGTACAAATGTCACCTGTCCTAAATTGGGGAGTTGCTCCAGTTGGACAAATCCCACATTGCCATACAGTGTGCCACATGCAAAGCCACAGACATTTGGCTTGCTCTCTTGTCATTCCCATTTTGTAGATTAAAAACAAAAAAAAAAAAACAAAAATAAATAAAACAAGAACAAAAACAAAAGAACAAGTGATTTGTGAAGAATCCAATGGTAATTAATCCTCTGTTTTATTGAGTGTGTTAGTGGTTTGTCACTGTGACAAAATACCTAAGATGAACAATTTAAGGAGGAAAGGTTTATTTTGACTCAGAGCTTTGAATCTACAGTCAGTCAGTTGGCTCTGTTGCTTCTGGATCTAGAGCCTCATAGCAAGGAACATGTGGTAGAACAAAACAGCTTACTTTATGGAGGACAGGAGGCAGAAAGAGCAGAGAGAGAGGTAGCCAGAAAGCAACAGAGACAAGACATATCCTTCTAGATAGAACCAGTGACTTGCTTTTTTGAACTAGACTCTACTTCCTATGATTTTCACCACTTCCAATGGTCATTTCAGTTATGAGCCCATGAGTGGATTTACCCATTGACGAGACCAGAGCCTTTGTGAGCCAATAACTTTCCCCAAACCTCACCGTTGAACATTGCTGCATAGGGAACCAGGTCTTCAACACAAGAGCCTTTGGGGGGACAATTTAGATCCAAATCATAACACTGGGTGAGAATATATTGGCAATGATATTTTTAGTGCCAGTAAGCACCATCACATGGAAATCACCCAGTGCTTTTTTTCTACATCTCCAGATTTTCTGTCCACCCAACCACAGCAGCATCATATATATATATATATTTTGTGCAATTTTGTCACAACACATCCATCTTGTAGTGTCCTGAAGGGCATTTAGAACTCTTGATTTTCCATGGCTACAGCAGCCCTGTCTCTTGTTTTGAACCACATCTGCAAGGGGACACGTAGGTTAGGTGCTTGTGAGTGGAGTCGCTGGGCATAACATGTCCATGTTTTCAGGCTGACAGTGGCTGCCCCAGGCCCAGGTGGAGCATAGAGGTCCGCTGCAGGTCTAGGTGGCTGCAGAGGGAGGCTCCCCAAGCCAGATCTGCATGGGATCCTCACAAGGCTTGGTTTGGTAGTAAGGTGCGGCTCAGCACTCTGTGGTGCTCTGTGACCTTCGCACTTTATCGCATCTTTTCCAGTTCTTTCCTGTGCTTTGCCTCTTCTTTCTGTAATCCATCCAGTAGATGAAAGATCTGTATGTAAGTTAGCCTTTGATTCTTAACCGAAGGGAAAGAGACTGCAAAAAGTGTTTTAGAATCTGTGAGCATCTCACAGCCCTGACCGCTCACCACTACATGTGGTGAATTTCTTTCTGCAGAGTGTTTGCTTAATTTATGGCCAAGCAGGGAATAGAAAAACATGAATTTTAAAATTGCAACAATTACTGACAACATCGGTCTTATCAGTCCTTCAGGAGTCTTTTTTGTATATGTGATTCTGATGGCAAGACAAATTTGTGTAAGCAGATCTGGTTGTAGAATTAATGCCTTCTGTCCAGTTTTCAACAGATTTCAGATGCTTCTAAAGCACACCATGGCAGATCTAGTTTTATACCACATGGGATGAATTGTTGGTTACCAGAGGGGTGTGCCTAGGACAGATGGACTCTTCTCTACAGGCTTCCAACCATGCCTGGAGGGGACTCGCCTCATGTGAGTGCACACCACACACACACACACACACACACACACACACACACTCAGTTGTCTGGGCTCTGGTTGGGCCTTAGAGATCCCTACATCTCACTGGGTGGTTAGGGCAGCATGGACCATGCACCAGCTCAGGGACCGGCAGGACACTCCATAGGGATCACAGATGCCCAGCTCTAGCTTCTTGGGCCCCATGGTAGAGGGGCCCAGACATATGAACGTGTCCTTTCATAAACAGCTGAGCCCTCAGCCTCCGATGGTGTCTCTCTGTTGTAACCCTAACCCTAACCCTAACCCAGTAGGGGCTCCCATCCCTCTACTAGGAATTCTCAGCACATTGATACTGCAATAGCAACTTCTCCTTTTCAGGACTGCAATGTCCAGGGTGAAGAAGGTTCCTTCAAGTATGGAAAGAAGCCAATAAACAAAGCAGCAGGAGCTAATTCTTTCAGACTTCAGTCCAGTGTTCAATTTATCACTGAGGAGTATTTGAGTGGAATGAGGTTTGACAATAAAAAATAAAACTAAATAAAAATAGGATTCTTCCCCAGGTGCCAACCTCCTTTGGGAGATATAAATGGGACCATCACCAATGAAGATCACCCACCCCCTGTCAGAGGGAGGTAGCTCAGAGGCAGGGAACTTCACAGGGCAGTTTCTCACAGAAATACCACATGCTGGGCTCATGGCACCTTAAAGAAGGTGAGGCATGAGTCCTTTAAAGCAGAAGAAGAGGTAAAAATGACCACATTTCCATAATGGACTCCAGGGTTTGCATGGGCCCCACATTCTGAGGGACCTGGTCACTGCCCTGATCTGTGTCTCCCAGCGCAGGAATGCTCCTGAAACTGAATAAGGAGCTGATGCAAGAAGCAGAGAAAATATGCCCATAAGTAACCCTGTATTTTAGAAAACATTTAGAAAGTCCTACAAAATCCTGGCTGTACATGGGACAGGAGACCTATGTGGAGATGGGAGACCTCTGTGCCTCCCTGCCCAGTACCCATCCAGCAAATATTTACTGAGCAGCTCTGTGGGCAGCTGCTTGTCTTGTGGAGGAGGACAGGAACAAGGCAAGGACAAGCAGAGCCAGCAAAGCCGGGCGTGGTGGCACACAGCTTTAATCCCAGCACTCGGGAGACTGAAGCAGGAGGATCATTGTGAGTTCAAGACCAGCCTGGGCTACAAAGTGAGTTCAGGCCAGCCTGACCTACATAGTGAGACCCTGTCTCAAAAAATACGGCCGGGAATTTAGCTCAGTGGCCTGAGCGCCTGTCTGGTGGGCATGAGGTTGTGAGTTCGATCCCCAGTACAAAAAAAAAAAGAAGGGAGAGTCAGCAGGTGCTACAGGTTGTGCTGAGGTCACATTTGAAGATGTGGCCCTGAAACCAAGATGCTGCCAAAGACAAGGAGAGCCAGGATGAATGGTTTCAGGTAGGAGTGGGCATGGCTGGCCTGGAGGATCATGAAGGCCAGATGGTAGTAGCTGTGCAGCTGTGTGTAAGGAGGGTACTAATAATTATTCTCTGAATCAGAACACTGCAGAACGAAAGGGGCCTGTCAATAATCATGCTCAGACAAGGAAAGCCAGTCTTCCTGGGCTAATGGAGGCCTCTGGAGTCCTGTGTGGGCATAGTAGGGGGCTGGGACACTCCCCAGGTTTCAGCAGCCTCAGAAGTCTTTAAAGCTGGATATGGTCTGATTGATCTGATTCATATTCATTTATCATATAATTGTAGATATATGTTTGAATATGGCTGTCTCCGTGTCTGTGTGGATCTGGTTCCAGAGCCCCCCAACCAATGCCAAAATCTGTAGATTCAAGTCTCATAAAATGGCATGATATTTGCATAGAACACACACATATCCTTCATTATGCTTTAAACCATTTACACATTACTTTTAATACCTACTATAACATAAGTGCTGTATAAATAGTTGTCACATGGTACTGACAAGGAAACAAGTCTGCATGTGCTTTATACAGATGGGATTTTTGTTTTTGAATATTACTGGTCCAAGCTATGCTGATTCCTGGAATGCAAAGTCCTCAAATACAGAGTGCTGATGGTGTGCAGATACATATTTTTAAAATGCCACCTAGCAACTGTGGGAGGGGTCCAAGGAGGCAGGCGAGCATTGGGAGGGTGGCCAGCCCAGTGTGTTGGCTGGCTGTGATGGCTGCTGGTGATACACTGAGTGGAGGGGACAGGACATGTGGTAGGTTGGTGTAGGAGGGTGGGTGCTCCTGCAGGATATCCTCTTGGCCTAAGCTGCTGGTAGACAGGCTGCCCTTTGAAGAGCAGGAAGCCTGGAGGAGGCACATCAGGTGGGATGTGGGGGGATCCAGAGCTCTGCTTTAGGCGGGGGAGCTGGGAGAAATCCTAGACAGCTACGTGCAGGCTGTCACGTGGGCAGCTGAACTTTAAAACAGCTGCTTCCCAGGGAGCACAGGCCTCAGGTGTGGATGCAGGAGTCACCAGGTGGCAAGTGGTGTCACCTACAGCAACGCGTAGCGGGGAGGAGTTTGGGGAGATACCTGGGGCCAAATGTGGAGCTCTCAGGTAGATACAATAAGGCCAGTGAGGAAGTCATATTGTACATGTTATTTGCCACTTTGACAGTGTTTTCAAGTTGTCATGGTAACTTCATGAGAAATGACATTTTCTTTGGCTCATTTTTGTGTCCAATTGTGTTCTTTGTTCAGTGCTTTTATCTGCAAAGTCCCAAGTGGCTTTTTTTTTTCATACAGCTTTATGTTAGCATCTTGAAATTTATTTATTTATCTAACTATTTATTTATTTATTTATTTATTGGTCCTGGGGATTGAACTCAGGGCCTTGTGCATGCAAGGCAAGGACTCGACCACTGAGCCATATCCCCAGTCCCCTATCTTGAATTTTATAAAAGGAAAAATTCTCTAGCCTTTCCCCTGGAGGACTGTGTGTGTACTATTACTGGACCTTCATGTTCCTGTGCTTGTAGGAGTGGAAAAATATTTCCATGAGGAGCTCTGGAAATAACTGGGGTTTGGGGCTTTGGATTTTCCTTGTCAAATTCACAGCCCTCCCTGGACAGAACAGCTGTCGGCCCCTGCTCTGATGCTAGCCTTGCACTGTACTCGTGCAAGGCCTGCCTGCTTCTTCACCAGCTTCCACTGCCTGGGCAGAATTCTCTTTCTCCCTGTTCCCCCTAATCCCTTCAGCCTGGTCTGGTTTTCCCTTTTTTTCCCCCCACTTCTCATAATGAAATAGACTAAGCACTTTAGATTTCTTGACCAGAAAATACACACACTGCTAGGTTTTGAAAGAGTGTGACCTTCACACCTTTTTAATGTGACCCACAGTAAGAAATATATCTGCCTTGTGACTGGGACACTATACTCACCTAGTCTCAAAACAATTGTCACCTGAATTTTTGGCATACTAATTGATTTTGACCTGCTTTTGGCAACTCAGCCTGTCCACCTTTCATGATTATGTAGTCTAGCTCAGGAGATAGACACCACTACAAATGGCCAAAAACATTGGAAAGAGTACTACAGGGAATATACAAATGAAAGCAAGGTTGTGCACACCAAATTGTTTGAATACACTGAGAGTTTTTGGGTGATTGGTTGGGGTATAGAAGCAGAGAGCCTCAGAAGCTGCCAGAAGACAATGAAATAGGGCACCTGTTCTGCAAGCAACTTGGCAGCAGGCTCTAGGATCTGAACTATGCTTCTAGGCTTTTGATCCTAAGAGTGCTTTCACACTCAGGAATTATCTCAAGAAAAAAATATTCATAGATGTGCACAAATTTTCAGCTATGCTAATAATAATGAAAAAAATCACAGCAGCTTAATTGTGCAGGCACAGGAATTGCTAAGGAAACTGGAGATGCTTACACAGTAGGCTGCTTTGCAGGCATTGAAGTCTCCCTTGGCGGCTGAAGCAGAAGAACAGCAATTTGGAGCCCAGTCTAGACAAATGGCCAAATTTAATGACTCAGTGAGACCCTGATTCAAAATGAAAAATAAAAAGGGTTGGATACACAGCTCAGTGCAAAGGCCTTTGTTTCAATCCCCAGGACTGGAAAAAAAAAATCTTACCAAGGAGGAGTATTTGCTGACAGCAGAACTGTCCCTGTTGGACCAAAAGCAGGCCTGGGCAGGACAGACAGCTTATCTATGCAGTTTCCCTTAAAGATGTTTTCTGTTGCGAAGAATCTTTTCCCATACTCTTACAGTTCCCCCAAACCCTCATATGCTCACAAATGGAACTTTGGGGGAGGTGATTAGATTATGGGATTGGTCCACTGATGAGTTTATAGGTAAATATGATGTTAGGAGGTAAAGCCTGTTCAGAGGAGGTAGGTCATTAGGGTGCGACCTGGAAGGGTATGTCTCCTTCCCGCCTCCCTTGATTTCACTCTTCCTGTCTGACATTCCATGAGCAGCTCACTTTTGCTATGCCCCTCCAGTATCTTGGAGCCAGCTGACTATGAACTGAAACCTCTACAAAATAAACCTTGCCTCCTTTAAGTCATGGGTGTCAGATATTGTGTCTCAGTGACAAGAAAATAACTAAGACATACCAAGGGCATGGTGATACTTTCTATGTTTTCCTCTAGGAGTTCTATTTATTAGCCATTCATATATCCAAAACTCACCTAGAACTGATTTTTGCATGTAATGTGAGTAGGGGTTGAGTGTTTTTCTAGGTGGACATGAAGTCATTTATTTATTTACTTAAAATGTGTTACCCATTGCAGTGCACTGCGGTTCACTTTTATAACAAATCAGATCGCCACAGGTATAAGTCTGCATAGTAGTCTGTATTGTAAACCCAGTTCTTTCCTTCCCAGCATGATGCCTTTGGTCGTGTGATTCTAACAGATTTGCTTTGCTTACCAGTGCAGAGGCGATCTGTGCTAGGCCTAAGCCCAGTCCTCTTGTTTCTTCCACAAATCTTTTTGCCTCTGTTGTTACCTTGAGGGAGACACATCTGGACTAGCTGCTAGCCCCAAGAGAAGAGCCCCCTGGCTGCCAGCCTAGATCTGCCAACACCAGCTCCCATGACTCATGGACAATAGTATGGCTGTTGTTTCAAAAGAATGCAGCAAAGGCTGGTTAGTCAGCGGTAGCTAGCAGGTGTTTACTTTCCCTTTGTCCTGGGGCTAGTACTACTGCTAACCTGGACTAATTCTTTAATGACAAGATTTAATTTAATTGGTAGTATGCATACTCATGCTGGGTTCTTTTTCTTAAAAACCCTTAGTCTTGGTTCCTTACATTTCCATATAGATTTTAGAATAGGTTTGTCAACTTATATTTTTATAAAACACCTCCTGTAAATTTGATTGCATTAAATCTATATGTCAGTTTGAGGAAAAATTGCCTTGTTTTTAATATTGGGTTTTCAGATTCAAAACTAGGACATGTTCCTGTAATTCTCTAAACCTTTTTAAATTTCTTTCAATAATACTTGATAACTTTTAGCATTGTGGTCTGGGTCATGTTTCTTAACGTATTCATAAATGTTTGTTTTTTTGATTCCATGATAAATGGTATAGTTTAATTATTTGTTGATAATATATGGAAATACAGCTTTTTTCTTATTTGAATCACATTCATTCACTCAACCAATCTTTAGTGAATACATGCCTTACCAGGATGTGGAAAACTGCAGTTGAACGATGGCTGTCACCCTGGTGCAGTGTTAGCTGTGCATTTCTAATCCCATAAACAGTTCCCAGAGATGCCACCTTCCAGACTGTCCAAATTAGAACCAATCACTGCCCCATGGTAGGCAGCTTTGGAATCATCTTTCAACATGTGACAGCAGGTCAGAGGCTGTCACAGTGACTAGAATCATCCTGGTCATGTGCTGGATGATCAGGAGATGCCAAGACCACCAACAGACAAGGCCTTGACAGGAGCTGCCTAACTCACTGGGCCTTCCTGAGGTACAAGCTTTGATTCTTGCACTGCAGTTTTCATCATTATCCTCTAATCATCTCCAGTGAAATGAAAATGGAGAGATCACCAGTGCAGATATGGCAGACAGGCTCAAAGGTATGTGTTCTGCTTCGAGTCTGTTCATGTGAAGTAGGTCATCCTTAAACTGTTGATCTCTAAGAATGTGCCCAGATTCTAGAGAACTCACTACTGGGGGTTAAAAGAGGATAGTTTGTATGGAAATAAATAACAACTATGGGGGAAAATATCCTTTCTAGTCAAAAACTGGCCCGACTAAATGTTACTCTTGAGCTAAGGAGTAGGAGCAGGGTCCCTGGGGCATTGTTTCATCCATTTAATTTAAAATCCCCCAAACCTTCAAGCTAGACAGCCCTCCAGACAGAGGGTTCAGCAATGTTGTTAACTCCTACTTGAGAGCCATGAACATCTCATGGCATTATAAATGCATAGGGCTGCTTCATCTATAAATAAACATGCCAGGCACTCTTGGCAGCACAGCCCTGTCCGGAGGTAGGTCCCATCCATCCCAGAAAGGTGCTAGCACTGCCTGATGGCCCTTCAGCTCACTCCTGAGGCAGGGCACTCACTGGGCTATTTTGTTGCTTGTTAGAAGAGATGCTTTTTCTCTGCCAATTAAAATGGTGTCAGCCTACTCTCAACTTCTAAACACAAAGCACACTTGTGATTCAGCTACCCACTATTGTCCTAAATAACACCTGCTAAACTCCTCCAGTCCGCTGCCTCTTGATTCAGTCTAGCAATTTATTGCCAGAGTGGCTTAACTCTGGCTGGGCAAATCAGTATCTTTCTACTCTAGGTTCAGCATGATGATTCCTGAAAACCCCTCTCCCTGTCAGCTGTGTCCTCGTCAGGAATATGGGTTGTGACCATCTGCCCTGGAGCACTGGCCTTGTGCCACGTGTGCTGGTCATTGGATCTCACCTGAATGTGCCAGGCACAGTCCAGCCTGTGAGGCTGAGTTCTGGCCTCAGAGTTGAAGCTAATGTGTGTGTGTGTGTGTCTGTGTGTGTGTGTGTGTGTTACTGGGGCTTGAACCCAGGGAGTGCTGGGCTGCATCCTCAAACTTTTTTATAATTTTATTTCGAGATTGGCCTCAAAATTGCAGTCATTCTGTCTCAGCTTCCCAAGTAACTGGGATTACAATCACCATGCCCAACTTAAAGCTGATTTTGCCTACATGACATGTGTGACCTTATTTCAAAGAACAAGAGGTAGCTGGAATGCTAGACTGGGTCAGGACAGCTGCCTGGTGCCCCATCTTCTGGAAAAGGCTGCCTTGGCCATGTATGGAATTCAGGGCCTGTCCAGTGTCCACACCCATCAACTGGAGTTCTCGTCCACTCCTCTGGGATGGTCGACATTGTCTGGATTCCCTCATCTGCCGCTGAGGATCATGAGGCCTGCGGGCAGACTTCTGAGCCTCTGGATGTTTCTCCCCAGGTCAGCCTGCTCTGAGCCACTGTGGGCTGACTTTGTGCCACTCTGTGAGAGGAAGGTCAGTGCATCCATCAGAAACACATGCAAACATCTGAGGTTTCCACGTGGGGAGAAAGCATCTGTTTTAGAGTGGGTGGAAAAGCACACCAAGCCACAAGATGTGACACAATTCTGGATAGATGTGAGTGGAAAGTGAGGCCATTCTTGTTCTTTAGAGGAGGTTATTGGATTTTCCAGAAACAACTTTAACTGTCCCATTTGTAATTCAGAGCTTCACAATAGCATATAGCAGCAAGGTTTTCAAGACTCATTATGTGTGTATGTATGCAACTCTGTGTTTGTGTGTGTACTTGTATAGTGCATGTTTCTGTATGCACATGGATGGTGAGTCTGTGTGTGCATGGGGAGTCTGTGTATGTATGTGTGCATGGGGAGTCTGTGTATGTATGTGTGCATTGGAGTCTGGGGATGTGTGTCTGGGGAGTCTGTGTGTGATGCATGTACATGGTGAGTATGTATGCATGTGTGCAATGTGCCAGGTGTGTCTATGCGAACACATGTACGTATGGGGAGCAGGAGAACAAAGA
Organism: Dasyprocta punctata; assembly: GCA_004363535.1. Classification (NCBI taxonomy): domain Eukaryota; kingdom Metazoa; phylum Chordata; class Mammalia; order Rodentia; family Dasyproctidae; genus Dasyprocta; species Dasyprocta punctata. Next base: position 16,004 of record RJWM01027301.1, read on the forward strand.
ATGAATAATCTGGAGGACTAGTGGATTTCCTCTCATTCTCTGGACTTCTGCAGTGTCCCCCAGCTCTCTCACATCCCCCTTATTAGACAACCAGTGTGAAGCCCCAGGTGTTGTCCGCTCAGACCTCAGGTGCATCACCTCAGCTGCGGCTGTCCACTATGGCCTATATTTGACTCACCAGGGGAGAAAGATATCTAAAAAGAATTTCAATGTCCAGGCTGCCCCTGAGCTCACAAATCATTGTTTTTGGGCATGGGACCTGGGCATCCATGTTTCTTATAAGCCAATGTGCAGCCAAGGCTGCAAACCACTGACCCAAAGGATGTTTGCTCAAAAACTCCTGGTGTTCACTAGCAAGTGTGGGTCAACAAGGACATATCTTTCTTGGACTTGAGCCACTGGTGATAGTTCAATGAGAACTCGGGTGTTCATTGGCAGTGGGAGAACCTGCTCATTCATGTACCGGGTTGTGGAGCAGGAAGTGTACACAGGAGGATGCACCACTTCGTGAGTGTTAAATGGCAAAAGCCATCTGTGCTCCCTCCTTTCCTCTCCCTCCACTCCCTCCCTTCATCTGCTTACAGATACCGTTCCAAGGTGAATCAACCTTAGTGTCTGCCTTCAGTCTAAAAGGAGAGATGAGATATGTCAGTCTATGATATAAGCTAGCGAAAAGAAAATATGCTGAGAGATAATAAATATTTACAGGAAGTTACTTATCTATTTTCACATTCTCACCTCTGTGGAGGGTTTTTCTTGTGTGGTTTGTGAGGCTCACAGAGGTGAACAACTGGCCCAAGGTCCAACTGGCCAAGGTTCAGTGAGACTGAAGCTTCCTGGGTTCTAATCTGGAAAAATAAATGTATGAGAATTGGTGGAAAATTTCTGAGATCAGTGGGAGTAGCTAAAGTGGGGAGTTGTTCTAAACAGATATTGAAATATACTAAGAAACTACCGTTATTAAAAAAAATTTTTGGCCAGGTGTGGTGGCGCATGCCTGTAATCTCAGCAGTTGGGAGGCTGAGGAAGGAGGATCACTATGAGTCTGAGGCCAGCCTGGGCTACATAATGAGTTCAAGACCAGCCTGAGCTGCAGATGAGACCCTAAACAGGTCTCAAAAAATATTTTTTTTCTGGACAATACCTAGACATTGATTGATTGGCCTAGAATGTCCAGAAGCAGGATGCCCTACATCTAGGAATTTCTGGAGAGATGAAGGTGAAGCAGGCGTTTGCCTGTTGGTGCTCTGTTCCCAATCTCACCTCCTGTGCTCACCTGTGTGCTTTGGGGAGTCAGGGACCCTACAAACCATGTTTCCCAGACACCCCAACTAACCAGCTATAGGGTGGGGGAGGGAGGAAAGGTTGTCTTCCTGCTTCAATTTCTGGTGATACCTCTGCAAGTGGTGGTCTGGCTCTGGTGACACCCCTTACCTGCAGTTCTAGCACCAATCTAACTGGCTTTATGCCTACGGCCAGGTGGTCTCCAAAAGTGCCTGCCCGGGCCTCTCAGTAATTCCAGTGCTGCAGCTACCTCATCCCTACTACCCCCAAAGTGGGGAGCACACTCTTGGCTTTTTGCTATCCCTATCCAGCCTGAGCACCTATTTCTGCCCTTGCTTTTAGTCCATTATTTTAAATCTCATCTGTGTCAAATGCATTTTAAAGTTGTTCTTTTCCTTTCTTATCCCCATTACATAAAAGATGCTTCAAATAAGTAAATAAAGAGTTAAATATACTATAAATAAAATTGGGACAACTGGCTAATCTCAGATAAAGTTTATGTATTCACAATTTACACCAATATAATTTCCACATGGATTAAAATTTAAATTTAATGCATATGTATGTACTTATGTGAAGAAGATAGTTAGCTATGTATACAGGGTAGTCTTTTAAATCGTGGGTTCAAAGTTGGGATCCATAAGAAGATGGATCAGTTTGGTTACTTGAAAATTTAAAAATCAGTTGAAAAGGAAAAACTGAGGCCAGCAATTTTTAAAAGTTTCCTTGAAAAAGATAAGCTTCTAAAGTCAGACAGCATTATGGGTTTAAATGTCCCTCTTTCAAAGTGGAGAAGTGCTTTCCTAACCAGATAGGAAATAATGTGAGGGGTAACTTGATTGGTATAGTCTGGCAGCTGCTTTATTAGGCATAATTTGGCAGCTACAATCTGGGATTGGATGGGGGATCAGCTGCTGGGATTGGCTGAGGTTTAGTTGCTTAGCTACAAGAGACTATTCATGTTAGGTTACAACCTGCCTGCATATCAACCCAGGTTGAAGATCACTACATACAGAAGCCTCTTTGCGGCAAATTCATTTTTCAAGTAAAGAGGATAGTTTAGGCCAACTTATTCTATTGCAACATCTGTAAGTAAAAATAAAAGTACTAAGAAAACATTAGTCCAACATAAATGTTCATCAATAGAGAATATTATGTAATAAACAGTGCATGTATATAATAGAATGCTAAGAAGTTGTTATACATAGAGGTAGTGAAATGAAAAGCTGTTTATGATCTGTTTTCAAGTGAGGAAAAGGCTACTTTATAGTAAATACTGTATTATAATGGAAAGAGGGGATGGGAAAGCAAAGCAAAGGGAAGGGAGAGTAGGAGAAGGGACAGATGGAGAGAGGAAGTAGAGGAAGGCTGTATGTGGACATGCCAGTAGTGGTCCTTTTTACAAATTAATTTTACTGGTACATTTTGAATATACATATTGATAACATTCATTAATAGAATTTGTACCTTCACATGCTATAACTTGATTCTTCATTTTTTCCCCAATTCCCTTCCATCCCTTCAACCCCTCTTCCCCTCCTTACTTACAAAAGTTTTTTTTTCTATTTTTCATCTATTTTTTCCTTTTCCCTTCCATCATCCTCCCCCTTCCCTAGTTGCTCTTTCCATTTGAAAAATTTTTCCTATTTCATAATATCTATTATATATTTTGAACCTTAATTACACTTTTGGTTCCTAACACCAGAGAAACCATGCAATATTTGAACACGTGCATCTGATTTGTTTCACTTAAGACTACAGTCTTAAGGTGCCATCTATTTACCTAGAAATATCTCAAGTTTACCCTTTATGGCAGAGTAGTAGTCTGTTGTATAAAAGAACCACATCTTCTTTATCCATTCATTGGTTGACGGGCATTTGGGCTGTTTCCAAATTTTAAATATTACAAACTGTCACTATAAAAATGGGTGTGTATATATCACTGTGGTATCATACTTTTAATTCTTTCAGAAACATATCAAGAAGAGGAATAGCTAGGTCAAATGAAACCTCTAGTTTTAGTTTTTTGAGGGATTTCCACACTGACTTCTACAGTGGCTATACCAGTCTACACTCCCACCAAGAGTCAAGCAGGGTTCCTTTTTCCCTATAACCCCCCCCACACACACACACACTATTTGTAATTGGTTGATTTCTTGATAATAGCCATTGTTTCTGGACTGAGACAGAATCTCAGCATTGTTTTAATTTACATCTCATGAATGACCAGTGATGCTGAACATTTTTCATGTATTTATTTGCCATTTCTACTTCTTCATCTAAAAAATGTCTATTCATGCCCATTTTTGGATTGAGTCTTTAAATTTGGGTGGCCTGATTGAGGTAAAGACCATCTATTCCAATTGTCTGTAGGGTTTTTTATCATGGAATGGGAGTTGGACTTTGTAAAATGCTTTTTCTGCATCTATTGATATGATCATGTGGTTTTGTTCTTGGCTCTGTTAAGATGGTGTATTACATTTATTGATTTGTATGTTGAACCATACCTGCATTCCTGGGATGAATCCTACTTGGTCGTGGTGTATAATCTTCTGATGATTGCTGCATTCTGTTTGCCAGTACCTTATTGAGGGTTTTTGTATCTATGCTTATTAAGGAAATTGGTCTGTAGCTCTCTTTTTTGCTTGGATCCTTCTCTTGTTTTGGTATCAGGGTAATACTTGCTTCCAGGAACAAGGCTGGGAATACTGTTTCCTTTTCAATTTCTTTTTTTTTTTAAATTTTATTTTAAAGCCGGGAGTTTGGCTCAGCAACTTAAGCGCCTGTCTGGCAGGTGCGAGGCTGTGAGTTCAATCCCCGGTGCCAAAAAAAAAATTTATTTTAAAGATAGTAAAATCCAACAAAACAAAACAGAGCAAAGCCAATCAAAACAAAGCAGCAAAATTGATACAGCACTTCAAAGCAGGATACTAGGACAACAACAGTAGCTACCAGAGTATATCTTGTTATCTTCGTGATAGTTGTCCATTCCATCAGGTATAACAAAATCAAACCGAAAACAAAAGAGAATAAAATCAATCAAAACAGAATATTAAATAAAGCAAAAACAATCAGAACAAAGCAAGACAGTGAGAACATTATAGGATTTCAAAGACAAGATAGAAGGAAATCCCCCATATCTGCTATATTGCATACTGTCATCCTTCCAACAGATGTTCAGACTGCTGACCCCAGGCCTGCAAAGTCAACAAAACAATACAAGCATTTAGTTGCTTTATGTACCTTAACTCAGCCTGTCCTCCAAACCAACAGGTTGCTTATGGGGGGAGGGGTGCAGCGGGTGGTTTGATTTTCAAACTGTGCACCAGTAGGCTCATGGGAGGTGCTGACTTTTCTCTTCCTGGAAGCCGCATAGCTTGCACAGCTTACCAGAAAGGCTGGCTAGTTGGCTTCTTGTTGGATCCTCCCAGTCCCCTTTTTCAATTTCATTAAAGAGTTTGAGGAGTAGTAGCATTAGATTTTTATTATTTATTTATTTATTTATTCTTCTTTTCCTTGAAATAAAATGGATTTTTAAAAAAAATAGTGGCATTAGATCTTCTCTAAATGTCTTGTAGAATTAAGCAGTGAATGCATCAGACCTGGACTTTTCTTTGTTGGTAGGTATAGAGAACTTTCCCAGACCTCATCATGGTTCAGAAAGTTTGTATTTGTAATACGATGGAAAAATTATTGGAATCCTAGCAAGTTAATTCCAATTTACCACTACGAATATGATGTGTTGTGAGAATAAAGACAGTAAAGCATATTTGTGGTTGTGGGGAACCAAGGGGGTCCTAAGTCCAGTTAGGGGGATGGCTAAGCAAAACAAAGGCCATGATCCAGGGCCGAACCCAGGTCTTACTAATTCGTCACGAGGAGAGTGGCTCAGGGATGAGTGACTGTAGTTATGGTGGGAAATATGTGAGTGCCATGACTTGGGCTAGGTAGGAGGCCTGAAGTGGCCTCTGCAATAAGCAGAGAGTGAGAGAGATACACAGAAAGAGTAATCTGCATAACATGATTCGAGGCATTATCTAATGTTTGGGGATCACTGCTTCAGCTATGATGTGTAAGTTTTTATGCCCTGAGATGTCATGGCCTCTTTCTTCAGGCTGAATCCCAGCAAACAGCATGAAGTGTGACTCTCCCTCCCATCCAGCTGACACATGCTTCTTGGAAGCCATGGGGGGCGGGGGGTAACGGGACACTGACCTGTCACCTTGCTTCAAAGATTACACATCAGCACCTTGGCTAGACCAATTTGCATTGCTTAATGTCATTTAGGGGAATAAGAAAATGTCTTAGCCAGCTCTGTACATAACAATACATGGAACTAGGGCCAGGTTTAGCCAAAATGGAGATAATTACTCTTCTTTCAAGGAGTGTCATCCAGGTGATCTTCCACAGATAGGTTTTTAATTACATCTTCAATTTCACTGATACTAGGTTATTCAGAATTAAAATTATTTGTATTTTCTTGATTCAGTTTTGGTAATTGCCCATTTCTTCTGTGTGTTCCATACAGATTTTTGAAGTAGGCATTAAGAATCTTCTGGATTTCTGCAGGATTTGCATTGATTTCACCCTTTTTATTCCTAGTTGCATAGATTTGATTCTTTTCTTTCCATTTTTTTTTGAAAGGTTGGCTAAGGGTTTTCTTAATTTTAGTCTTTCAAAGAACCAACTCTTTGATTCATTGATTCTTCGTATTGTTTTTTTAGTCTCCATTGCATTAACCTATGCTTTAATATTTACAATTTCCTCCCTTATACCAATTTTGGGCTTGATTTTCTTTCTTGTTCTAGAAGCTTGAAGTTCAACATTAGGTTATTTATTTGAGCTCATTTTTTTTTCTGATGTGGAAATTTACCATTACAAATTTCCTTCATAGGACTACTTTCATTATATCCCATAAGTTCCAGCATGTGGTATTTGCTTTATTGTTTAATTGTAGAAATGGTTTAATTTCTTCTTTAATTTCATCAGTGACCAACTGGTTGTTCAGGAAGGTATTATTTTGTTTCCATGTGTTTATGAAATTCTTGTTTCTTTAGCCACTGATTTCCAACTTCATTGTACTATGGTCTGATAACATGCGTGGGATAATTTGTATTCCTTTGCATTTACTTAAGCATGTTCTATGAGCTGGTATGTAGTCTATTTTGGAGAACATCCCATGTACAGCCAAGAAGGATGTGTATTCTGATGTTGTGGGGTGGAACACTCTGTAGACAACCACTATGTGCACTTGTCGAAAATTTTGGTTCAGTTCTGATATTTCTTGGTTGATTTTTTGTCGAGTTGATCTGCTTATTTGTGACAGTGGGGTATTGAAGTCCCCCAATACAATTGTATTAGTGCTAATTTGATTTCTCTGCTTTGTACAGTGGCAGTATCATAGCCAATGAGGTTTATCTGAGGCATGATTATTGCTAATTGATTTCTCATGTCTGTTAATATTTCTTTCATATACCTGGGTGTGCTGGTGTTTGGTGGTCATGAATTTCTTCTGGTGTTTTTTATCATGGAAGCATCTTGTTTCTTCATTCATTTTGAAAGTTAGTGTCTTGGTTACTTTTTACTCATTGCTGAAACAAAACACCTGACACCCAAAATTAGGGAAGGAAAGGTTTATTTAGCTTACAGTTTTTGGAGGTTTCAGTCCACAATCAGCTGGCTCCAAGGCAGGGTGGCATGGCACAGGAACAACACTTCAAGGCAGCAGTTGAGCAAAAGCAGCCAGAGTAAAAGGGGGAAGAGCAAGCCTCTTCTCTTCCTTTATATAGTACACAGGAGACCCCCACCCAGGGTGGGTGTAGCATCCACAAATCTCCTTGCCTTCCTTTGCACAGGATGAGGATGTTTACCAAGTAAGACCGCTGGCTGCCTGCTGAGTCTCTCAGCTAAACTTTTGAACTTCTCAAATTGACACAATGGCCAGGTAACTGCTTGTGCTCTACACCCCAGGATGTAGAGCTGCTGCCTTACTTAATTAAGCTTCTAGACTTCTCAAGTTGACACAATGTATAAACCATAACAGTTAGTTTTTTGGGATACATCAGTCTTGACTGAAGGTTGTTTTCACTTAGGGTTTAAAATATTTTACTCCAAGCACTCATTGACTTAAGTGTTTGTGTTGAGAAGTTTGCTGTAATTCTGATGGACCTTTCTTTATAGCTGATTTTTTTCTTTTCTCTAACAGTTTTTTTATTTTTATATTTTTTTTTGTGGCATCAGGGACTGAACTCACAACCTCGTGCCTGCCAGGGCAGGCGCTTAAGGCACTGAGCCAAACTCCTGGCCCTGGTTTTTTTAAGGCAGGGTCGCACTATGTAGCTCAGGCCGGCCTTGCGCTTGCGTTGTAGCCCAAGCCGGCCTCGAACTCACAACGCTCCGCCTACCTCAGCCTCCCGAGTGCTGGGATTAAAGGCGTGTGCCACCACGCCCGGCTTCTCTAACAGTTTTTAATATTCTGTTCAAGAACAGAATTTCTGGAATCCCAACTATTATATGCCTTGGTGTAGATTTTTTTGATCGTGGGTAACTGGAGTTCTATATGCTTCACTTATCTGTATGTCAAATTGTTTTTCCCTGTGAGAGAAGTTTTCTGCCATGACTTCTGTGAACAGGTTTTTTTTATGCCATTTGTGCTGTCTGCTGCTTTTTCATTTATTCCAGTCAGTCTTATATTATCCCTTGCATCATCTAGCAGTTGCTGGCTTGATTTTCCATCCCTTGCTATTTTTAAGAAATCTTTTGTTTTTATGATAGCTAACCACAATCCTGTCTTCTAGGTCTGATATTCTGACCGCCCATTGGTTCGTCCTGCTGCATATACTTTCAATAGAATTTTTAATCTCCTGGATATCTGAATTTGTTTCATGGATACCGTTTCTTTCCTATGTGGGGCATTCATGGTTGCCATATATTTCCTTAACTCCTCTATTTTTTTTTAGTCTGTGTCTTCTCTAGATTCACTAATCATGCCCTTCATTATGGTCAGCATCTTTGAAATTATCTGAGAAATTATTTCTGATTTGATTTTTTTCTAGAGCCTCATTCATCAATTTGTTACTTCCACTGTTATCACTTCAGAGAGTTCAGTGGGTGGCTTTCAAACTGTTTAACCTCATTGCCCCCTGGGTTTGCCTTTGGCAAGTTGGAATTCAGGTTACATGTTGGTTCCATGTCTTCTCATTTTTTTCCTTTCTTTCTTTCTTCCTTCCTTCCTTCCGTTCTTTCTTTCTTTCTTTTTTTTAAGTTTAATTCCTGCATTGATCCTTGTAAGTTGCTTCTGGTAGGTATCTTTATTGGTAGCATCAAGAACCCTTAGAAAATGACTACTTCTCAGACAAGTCTTCCAAGTGGAGCTGGCTTTTAGGTTTTGACTCTGTTGCAATACCCTACCTCTTCAATTTATTGGGGATAAGAAATTTCTGCCTGTTTGGCCAAGCCCATAGTTCTTTGGCAGTGACATAGAGTATTGTTAATGACTCGCAGGCAATTTTAGTCTTGACATATAAGAACAACTGATTGGAACAATTATGTCACCCTGGATAAACTAGTACTATCAGTAATAATAATAGCAAAAAAACCCACACCCTAGAAAATGGAAAACTGTGATAGCTATTACTTTGCCACCTTTAACCATATGAGCAAGATTTGTAGTTATATAACAAAATCTAAAACAAATCAGAAAATTGTGTAAGTAAATGTCCTCTCAATATGGTGCTTTTACCCTCAGGGGAGAAATTTAAATGGGGTCAGAGGGGAAAAAATAGAGAAATATATGAAGATAAAGGGATTAGAAGCAAGCTGGGAGGGCAAAGGAAGATTATGCAAGCTTTGGGAACTGGTGAGGAAGACAGGAGGGAAAGAAGGAAGGAAGAAACAGAAAAAAGAATAGAACAAGATGAAAACAATAACAAAACTAGAAACAATGCTCATACTCATATAAAAACAAGAACAAATAAGAAAAAGAGGAAAAATAGAAAAACAGTAAGAAAAAGAAAAAAGGAGAAGAAGAAGAAAAGCAGATAAAAACATGTCCACTTCAGGGTACATCTCTGCCGTCACTGGTAGACATGGGGAAGACAGAGCCCAGATCCAAGTTGATGGATCCCAGCAAGTCAGCAGCAGAATTACAGTGGTAGTAGATAGCCCCAGCAAACCTAGATGTTTACTTCCACAGAAGTTCAGGCTGTTTCTGGTTTCTGGCTGTGAGGCTAGGACCTGAGATTTTCAGCCTGTAACACTCCGCGTGCCCCCTGCTGGCTTGAACTTGGCCCTCTGACCTCCTGCTGGCTTGAACTCTGTTGTGCCTCACCCTGACACTTAGAGTTGCTAAATGGAGCCAACTTGCAGCTACTCTGAGTTCTAACTTCAGTTGGCCCCTTTCCAAAATGGCCACCAGCCAATCACCCTCTCTTGGGGGCATCAGTACCGGAATAGCTCACCAGTCATTGCAGCCACTGTAGCCACTCACCAGCCACTGCAGTCTGACATGTCCACTGCTCCATTTCACTGGTGCATTTCTCCATGGAGGACTCTGGGGTCACAAGTAGTCACTGTGCCTCTTCAGGTTTGAGCTTCCCCTCCTGTCCTGTAAGCCAGGGCTCAGAGAGAAAGCTCTGTTTGCCATCTCCCTCTTATGTGTTGTTGCTCCTCTCTTCGTTCTTCATGTTGCTTCAGATGCTTCCTGTGTCCCAGGGATTCACTTCCCTCCATCTTCTTTCCTCAAGTTGCTATATTCCAGCATCTGGATTCCAAATAACAGAGAGGCAGTTTGCTGCTAACTATTCTGCCATCTTCCGGAAGTCTCAGTAGTGATCCTTTCTGAATATTACAATTGCAGGCGATTCATTGCCTGATGGGGAGGTAGCTGTACTCTTCATGGCAAGACAGGTGTCCCAGGCCAATGTAGACTAGTCTGGTATGCCCAGCCTTCTGACTACTCCCTCAATTGATGCCCAGCCATTTGGAGACCTAGAAGACTGACAGAATGCTGGTGTGGAGGGCTTCCATTTTGGTTCTCTTCCCAGGAAAGAAGGGAGGAGGGCAAGTGACAGCAACCTGTCTAGAGATGAGCCAGTTTTCTGACCAGTAGTGCTGAGAGGTCTAGCCTGACATGAGCCAGGGACCACAAACCACACAAAAATAACTAATTAACCCATTTCCAATTTCCTCCAAGGATACTACTGATAGTGCTTGTGGCTACAGTATTTATTTTGTTAAGAAATGTTATTTTTGCTTAGAAATAACTCCAAGAACAGTTTTTATGTTTTATTTTCATATTAAAAACCAGTTAGATTTACTTCAGCCTCAGAGTGTGTTTATGTAAAATTATTATTATTGTTATTATTATTTTGAGACAGGGTCTCACTCTGTAATTCAGGCTGGCCTTGAACTTACTACGTAGCCTGGGCTGGCCTTGAACTCATGTTGCTCATTTTGCCTCAGTTGCCTGAGTGCAGGGATTACAGGCATGTGCTACCTCGCCCCTCAAGCCTACATATAAGCAATGACTGTTCTAAATTGATTTCTGTGTTACAAAAATAATTTTAAAAATATATACTTATTTTGACTCAATTGTGGCAAAATGAATACTATTAACCACAAAGTCAGGATAATGAACATCTGCAAATCTTGGAACCCTGGGCAACTCATGGCTCCCAGAATCCAGGTTTTAAAATTT
>RJWM01027302.1:0-27016 GCA_004363535.1 Dasyprocta punctata
ACACCCTGTTGTCCTTGCAACCCACCGCTTAGATTGCCTTGGGGCAAGGTGTTCTCTAGGCTGAAGTAGCATCTTCACGTGACTTGCCCTAGGCTTTCTTTGTTCTTGGAATGATCTTGTCTAGGTCATGCCCTAAGTCAATTTCCAGCTTCAATGGCTCCCAACAGACTGAAACTCACAAGAAACTGTAAGAATAAACCTTTTCTTCCCTAATTTTGGGCGTCAGGTATTTTGTCTCGGCAATGAGCGAAAAGTAACTAAGACAGCTCCTAATACTACTACTGTCACTACTGCCAGTACTACCACTACTACTATTACTGCCACTACTACCACTACTGCCACTATGGCCACTACTACCACTACTGCTATTACTGCCACTACTACCACCACTGCCACTACTGCTGTTACTACCACAGCTGCCACTGCTGCCACTACTACTACCGCTACCGCCACTATTACTAATAATGATCATCATGGTGACTGACGCTGATGCTAATGACAGAGCCTTCATTTTTGTGACCCACTGTGCCAGGACCAGACCAAGCCCTTCGTGTGGATTTACCCTGTCAGTCCTCCTGACAGCCCTGTCAAGCTGGTCCTATTTTTATCTTCACTGTACAGTTGAGGAAGCTCCCCGTGAGCAGGCAAGTTAGTCGACCAGGTTACACAGTGCACATGGGGGAACCGTCCCCCAGACCAGCGGGGCCTCGTCTGGCCCTGAGCTCCTCACCAGGCCTCCTGCTTCTCGTTAGTTGTCACCATCGCCACCCAGTTGCTCAGGCCACATTCACCGGGTGTCATCGCCATTTAATTCTCAGATACCCTGCATCTGATCATCAGCAAATGCTGTAAGCTCTGCCTGAGGGGGGACCCCCAGCATGCCACTTGCTGTCACCTCCCACTGCCCCTGCACCGGTCACAACAAGCTAGGCTGGGCCTGTCCCACAACACCCTGCTCCTTGGGATGTAAGATGACAAGGTCATTCCTCGCTCGTGCTACCTGTGCACTGCGGCTCACGGTTGTCTCTCCAAGCAGCCCTCCCTTGAGGACCCATGCTGGCGACGTCCTGAGTGTGTGCTGTCACCCCGCCAGGGGAAAGAGTGCTGCCAGAGGTTTTCATGTCTCCATCCTCTTAGCGGATGCTGGTCACGAGGTCACACCTGGCACGAACAGCAGCAGGGAGTGGAATGGTCGTGAATGCAGGTAGCCTCCCCGAGGACCCGAGTGGCCAACTGCGCCACTGCCACTGCTGCTACAGACCCAGTCTCCGCTCTCCCTCTCCCAGCGCTTTCACAGCCTGGGCTAGTGACCCTGTGCCCTCTCTTGCCCTGTAATCCCTTCTCCAATGAATACCAGAACCGTGGGGAGAGGCTGAACCTCGAGATCGATCACATGTGCAGAGCTAAAGCAAGGCCAGGCCCGCCCCACCCCCTGAGAACGAGTTGCTAGGCAGAGGGGTTTCAGCTGACAAGGATCTTCCGAGTGTATGAATCAACACACTGCAGTCACTGGGTGTCCTTTCTCCCACAGGAGAGGAGGCTCTGCAGTCCCCTCGCCCGGGTTTCAAGAGCTGTGACCGATAGGCACAGAATGATCTTCTGAAACATAAATCAGAGCCCTTCACTCTCAGGCCCAGCATCCTTGAATGTCCTCTACCCCATAATGATAAAAGCAAAAGTCCTCATCCAAGCTTACAAGGCTCCAGTACAAGCAGCCAAACCTGGCTCTCAGTATACCTTTGTCAATAAAGTTTTATTGGAACAAAGTTTTACTTATTCATTTACATATTCATTAGCATCTTGCTTTCATGCTACAATGGCAGAGCTGAGTAGATACAACAGAGACCATAAAGCCACAAAACAGAAGCATCTGCCAGCTGGTTCTTTACAGAGACAGTGCCAACTCCTGTCCCTCCTGTCTCTCCTCCTCCCCCACATACCTGGATTCTCTTCCTCTGCTTTCCAGCACTGCCCGTGTCTGCCACTTTCTTCTCGAGCAACACTTCCCAGGGCCTCCCTAGCCCCTGCCACAGGAGCCGGGCTGGGCACTAACCTGTCTGCAGTGGCTCGCTCCTGTACCCACACGCAGCCTGTGGTCATGTGTCCCTGGGCTTTCCCCAAGCTAGGGCCTGTGAGTCCAGAATTTGGAATCAACAGACCCAGGTGGTCTCAGAACCTTGAAAATCTTCTAAAACCTTTGTCTCCCAGGTGGCTCCTTCCAAACTGATCGGTGACTTCTTGGGAAGACATCTTCAGTTTTTGATCTCAGCTCCAAGAGACCACAAGAGATTTAAAAACTGCTTTATGCCTGAGGACTTTGAATTTTTGTGTTTGAGGATCAAGGACAACAGTGGCATTGTGATAGCATGTGTGTGTATGTGTGTGTGTGTGTGCGTGTGTAACACCACCAACATTCCCCAGTTGGCCCCGGGAGGCAGACTTTGAACATCTCTGCTGCCCCCGAAGAGAACGATCTTCTATCGCTTTGAAGCCAACCAAATGGAATTTCTGAGCAGGAGGTGACAGTCCAAGGAGAAATGTCACCGGAGCATGGAGAGCGGCGGGCTCGGAGGACCGTGCTGGGCCGGCCCAGGGCTAGAGGCCTGTCCCGCTGGGATACGTGCGAGGAGCCACAGGCACAGCGGGCAGCTGGCCAGGACCGCCGTTCAGGAAGCACTGAGCGTCCACCCTCAGGTAGGTGGCTCAGGGGGCGGAAATGGCACGGGTGACATGGTGGCACCCTCAGCTCTGTCTGAACGGAGGCTGCCGCAGCTCAGCAGGTGCGGCAGGAAGGCAAATGACCCGAGGGCAGGCTGGTGGGGAGGGCGGCCCGGGGCCCTGGCCCCCTGCCTGGTCTTGTCCCTGCACCGCCTGCCTTCGTGCCCAGAGAGCCTGCTGCCTGGCTGCCTCCTGGCCACAGACCTCGCCACCCTACCCTTGGAGCAGCTGCCCCGGACCCTTCCAGAAGTCCCCACAGCCTTGTGTCCTGGCCTGCCCCAAGTGCCCTTCTCTGCCCCTACCCAGGAGCCCCAGCTTGGCCTGGCACCCCAGGACACCCTCACCCTGGTCTCAGGGTCACCTCTTCTCTCCTGCATGTGCCTGCTCTGTCCAGCTGGCGGGCATTGGTCATTGCTCAGGAGCCCAGCTTGGTGCACGACCTGTGCCTCCTCCTCCTGCAGGGGACGACAGGTCTGTGCTCCCCGGCTGACTCCGATTCGCCTCCTTCCAGCCCCTCCAAGCTACTCACAGGCGTCTGTGCCCCACCCGAGCACATCCCAAGGGAGCTGCAGCAGAGGGAACTTCTCCCTCCTGAGGCTCAGTGAGACCAGTACTCAGCTTCTTCCTTCTGTACCTGGGGTTCCAGCACTGGGTTCAATGCGGAGGATAGGTTGGTGTCTATCAAATGAATAAATGTTCCGAGAACAAGACCGGTCCTCTAATTTACATTAAGATGCAAATGACTAATAAGATTGATTTCCTGGGTGGTCTTTTGGAAAGACCTGGCATCTCTGTGGTGGGATGAGGGTGGTGGAAAGGAGTAAGGAACCTACAGCCCGGAAGGCTCGGGCCATGGCTCTGGGTCAGGTCGGACTGGTGCAGGCACTGATGGGCATTACCAACTGGGGTCAGGATGGGGGTTGGGGGTTGGGTCATTGATGGGGTCACCTCCCTGAGTCCGGTGCAGGGGACTGAATGTCGAGTGGTGGGAGCAGCACATGCCCTGCAGAGGGCTGAGCTGGAGGGGGTAGTGTCCGTGCCCGTCTTGGGGATGTGTTGGGCTAGGCCTTGGGAGAGGCAGGCGTGAATACCCCTGGAAGCCCCCCAGCCATGGCTCGGTGGCAGGCGGGTGCTGGCGGGTTACCAGGCTCCTGCTCCCAGCATGGCTCATGATGTTGCCAAGCACTGTGCCCACTGCTGATGGCACAGAAGAAAGGCCCAGCAGGCCGTGAACGCCCTCAAAGGCTGCCGCTCCTGCCCAGCTGCTGCGCAGAACACATCAATCCTTGAAGTTCATTAAACTTTGGAGCTGGCTGTGCAGAGGGAAGAAAAGACCTGTCATGAACGTCCTGGAGGGCCAGAAGAGCTGGGAGAGAAGGTCGGATGAGCAGGAGGGGCCGTGGCGTCCAGGTGAGGGTGGGGTGGACCAGGCAGGGGCAGGGGCACTGAGAAACATCGCCTTCCTGTCTCAGCGTGGCAACCAGCACTGTCCCCACTCTGCCACCATGCTGGGGACAGGAGACTGGGAGCAGAGGGTCCTTCAGGAGCCAGGGCAGGCGAGGGGACAGAAGCATCACAACCTGGAGGGGTGGCTTCCCCTTGCCATGCGTGGGCCATCCCGCAAACGTGTAGGAGAGGCTTGCGGTTACTATGAGGGCAGTGCCGCCCTCCCTTCCCCTCTGTCCCTCCTCTCCACAGTGACATCCTGTCACAGCCCCCTGGGGTCTTCCTAGGCCCACCTGCCCACACAGAAGCAAACTGGCATCAGGTGAGAGACTCCCACATCGTTCTTGGTAGCCCTCCTCCCAGCCTCTCCCTGACCTCTCCCTGACTTCTCTCCCCCTCTCTCAAGAGCACCCCCTGCCGTCCCTGTCTCTGCCAGCCAGGTCTCCCCTGAGCTCCTCCCGGGGGGCTGCACAGTACAGGCCTCCAGCACCCCCCTTTACTCCACTCTGGGAACACATCTTGCACATTCACCACTTTCGTTGGTATCTTGTGCAAGCTGTTCCATCTGGCTTGCTGGAATATTCTTCCCAAGGGAAGAGGCAGGTGTGGGGGAGGAAGCTGGCTCTCCAGGGAGGGAGGCTGAACTGGGTCTTGCTGGCCTGTGGTCCTCAAACTAGGTCATGCAGCACAGCACCGGAGGTCATGAGCTCAGGGTAGAATTCCATGGTCTGCTGATCAACTCATCCCCCTCTGACAACTGGAACATACTAACTGAATCAAAAGACAGTCTCCACTTACATGGATCAGTTACATCATGTGCTTGCTGATGTTGGCACATGTTAAATGTCTTACGTGGAGCATATGTCCAAGTATGCCATGTCATGTGCGTTTTTTATTTGCTCAGTAACTTTCCAATCTGTTTGGGTTCGTAAGTGGAGCACATATCTGTGTGTGTATCTTTACCCTGGCGAGCCTTGGGTTTCTTTTCTTGTAAGATAAGAACAAGACAATGTCATAGAGAAATCTGAGTGGATTGAAGGCCTGGGAACACAAGTAAGGTATTCAGGATGAGCCAGAGGCCTTGGTGCCCATCTCTTTTCCCATATGCTGCGCCCTCTGCTTACATACGCTATGACCCATGCTGCTTTGTTAGGACCTTGGTCTCCTTCCATGACACACACTGTGTTTGCTTGCTTTTCCTGCATAGCTATCATCCACTCCCCTTTCAAATGCTACCCTAACATCTTTATGGGGAATTCATCTTTCCCCTGGGCAAGGGTTCCGGGAGGTCAGTACTGCCACCTGCTTCCCCCTGAGACAATTATATGCTTTCAAGTGGGGTTTTTGAAGGAGCCATGGCTACTTCCAAAGTTGTCAACATGTAAGGGTCTCAGATGAACCTTCTCAAGGAAGAATAGATGGTTGTGGCCTTGTCATTAGCTCTGTGGAGGTGGCTGAGACTCAGGAACTCCCACGGGTGTCTGTTACTGTATTTGTCATCTTGATCCTGCCAGGGAGGTCTTGGAAAAGAGTGGTAGGGGACCTTGGGTTCGCTGAGGTGGGTAAAAGGCTGAAAGACTTTAGGAAAGGACTCAGGTGGGTCCTGGGCTTTGCCGCTGTTCAGGGAGGAAGCCCACTTAGGGGATCTATGGACAGTGCATCCCTCAGGGCAGAACTGACTGCTCCCACAGGGAGAAGCTCCAGCCCGACAGAAGGCACATGAGCAAGTCCACAATTGCGGCGGGTGCTGGGAGTGCAGAGAAGGAGGAGCTGCAGCCACACGAGGCAAAGAGACACAGGAGCCTCAGTGTCCACCACCCTGGCTGGTGCACCATCTGTTCTAGCATCAGGTTCTAGGTTGGATCTATGAAGCCCACCGAATTCTCATATGGCAAAGGCTTGGTCTCCAGGCTGCGGCACTACCGGGAGGGGCTGGAACTTTAGGAGAAGGACCTAGAGGAGGGAAGTTAGGCCACAGGGGTGTGTCCTTGAAGGGGATCTTGGGCCCCGACTCCTTCCTGTCTCCCTCTTTGCTTCCTGATTTCTGTGGGGTGAGCTACCACATGTTCCTCGTGCCACCTTGCCACAGACCTGAAAGCCACTGGGCCAACCGAGCCTGGATGGAACCCTCTGAAACTGAGGGCCAAAAGAGTCCTTTCCTTTTCTAAATTGATTATCTCAGGAATTTTGCCCAGTAACAGAAAACTGACCACCACACACCACTGGGTGTAACCCTGAGCTGCTCTACTTATCCAGTAAGCAGACATGACATTTGCTTCTTAGGATTGTCATGGAGATTAAAGACATGATGTGGAACCATGTATCAGAAGCTCCTGGGACACTGTGGACACTTGACAAATGTGACTTTCTTGTCCTTGGGTCAGACTGCAGCAGAGGCAGAGGGAGGAAGGCTCTGGGAGGAGGAGGTTTGCGGCCTTTATCCTGGCTCAGGGTTAGAATTTGCAGCAAAAAAGAAGAGCACGTGTGGACAGGGCTGTAATGAGGCCAGGATGGTAGCAGAAGTGCAAGGATTAAACCACAACAGAAGGTCACAGACTTGGAACCTGAGACAGCACCTGAGCACCTGCTATGGCACCTCTGCCTGCCCCATGCTGGAGGCTCCTGGTCCCCATGCTGTGCCTGTGAGGGCAGGCAGGGACTGTGGGGGGCACACTGTGGAGGTGTTGGATGGGCACTTGGGGGTGGGGAATCAAAGCAACACATGCTGGGAAATTCTTTCCTACTTAGTTGTTGCTCTGAATTTAACTGAATTTAATTCCAGAAAATGGAATTTGGGAGTTTCCCCATGATGAGATTGGGTTACTCTCCAGTAATCTGTTCTGAGTGTCCCATGGAAGAAGGCTGATTGGACACGGCTTGTTTGCAGCAAGGATATTCAAAAGCAGGTGGGACCTGAGCAAGAATAGCTCCGTGGTTGGGTCTGCACCTGCTCAGGGAGAGAAGGCCCTTGTCATGGTCCCACATGGGCCATCCCAGTGCCCAGTTCTAAGGAAGAGGACCCAGGTGGAAGACCAGGCCTCTGCTGTACATCCCCTCCTCCCCAGGAGGCAGCGTGGCCCCACTCCCTGTGTCTCCCCTTCTTTTTCTTTCTTTTTTTTTATTTTAAAGGGAATAAAACAAAAGAATAAAACAAAACAAAACAAAACAATGAGAATGATATTGGACTTCAAAAACAAGACAGTAGGAAATCCACAATACTTACTATACTGCATATTTTTATCCTCTAAATAGATGCTCAGACTACCGGCTTTAGATCCGCAAAGTCAATCAAACAATACAAGCATTAATTTTTTTCTTTACTTCAATTGCTATCATCTCAGCCTGTATTCCTCCAAATCAGCCAGTTGTTTGGTGGGAGGGCTCTTCTCTCCCTGCCCACGTGCTGGCTGACTCATGGGGAGGGTGCTGCTTTCTGGTTTCCTCCCAGTCAGCTTGACTGCTGCTGGCTGCATCTCCCCTTCTTAAGATACAGTCCAATCTCCTAGAAGAGGAGAGATGATTTGTAATGTAGAACAGAATTTGGTTGAACTGAGCTCAGGATGGCTGTTCAGTTCCTGGCTACCATGTCAGGGGATCCTGTGGTATGGGGCTGAGGGCTCAAGGGGGGCAAAGAGGATGCAGCTGGTAACTTGTGTCTCTATCCCCCTTCCTGACCTGCTCTTGTCATTCTACCAGGGCTCAAGGCCCCATCGTTGAGAGGGACTATTTTCTAGACCCTGTCCAAACCCTGTCCTAAATGGGGATGCCAGTCACCTCCTGGGACAGACTGTGGGGACACAGGCAACCAGCCTCTGCCCACTCCAGTGAATTTCTTATCCAAGGACACAAGAGAGGGAGAGGCTCCCAGGCTATAAGAGACACCAATAGAGATCTGCCAGAGGGACACAGCACATATGTGGGAACCCACCATCCACCTTGCTTCTGGTCTTTGCCACTCTTCCCACCAGAGCAGGAGGGACTTCCTTTCCTGGAGAAGCTGGGAAAGGGGACCTGAGCAGGAGATGTGTAGGTTTCAGTACACAATGTCCCTAGCAAGAAGGGCGGACACTGTCAAGGCACAGGGAAATTCTCAGAAGAGAAGCAGAGCTGGATATCACCTAAGCCCTCACCAAATTGGCAGAGACGTCTGAAGCACAAGGGTCTCCCCAGGTGGGGTGTACCCAGGCTCAAGATCGTCATGTGTGAGAGAGTACTCAGCTGACTTTGCAGGAAGACCACGCAAAGGGCCAGCTGCCCTGCACTTTACAACTCTACAGAAAAGCCAGTCCCAGACTGTAGCTCAGAGGAGATAAAAACAGACTCCAAATTGTGTATGAGGAGAAAGCCTTGGGGAGAGTGTACCTGTGTTGTAACACAACACATAGAAAAGGCTATCTGTATTAACACATGTAAGATTTAAATATAGCGAGACATTCGTGTCAGCTAATCTTAATTGTCAGCTGGTCTGGATTAACCCACAAATGCACACAGCTGAATGTGAGGTTAGGAGGTGGGGCTAGTTGTGTGTGGTCCCTCGGTGAGGGCCTTTGGGGTCTGTCTCTCACTGGTGTTCCCTTCTTATGCTCTGCTCCCTGACCAACATGAAGTGAGCAGCTTTGCTGTGCCTTGCCCTTCTCCCCTGATGTTCCTGCCTTGGAGTTAGCTAACCTGGGACTGAACCCTCTGAAACCATGAGCCAAACTAAACCTCTTGTTATGCCCTGTGTTTAGATGTCTCCCTCAAACTCATGCAGCCATAAGTGGGGATTTTTCAGAGATGACTGAATCTAGAGTGTGTGATTGATTCATGGTGCATGTTAGGATTAAGGGGTATTACGATTAAGGGTATGTGATCACTAAATCAGTTCACCAATTGGTTTGGCACCTGCCCTAAGCCTGATAACCTACATAGAAACTAAAAGGGGCAGCAAGAAGCTGTTAAGGCCACTTTGACCTGCTTCTTCACCGTTTTGTTGCTTTTGCTCTCCTCTGCCTGCCATGAACTGTTCCTCCTCTGTGATGATTGTCTGGCATGCCACCCACTGAGCCAATTATGAACTCCACAAAGTGTGAGCTAAACAAACCTTGCCTCCTTTAACTTTGGTGTCAGGTATTTTGTCTCAGCAATGAGAAAAGTAACTAAGTCACCTTTCCTCCATTAAATTGTGGATGTCAGGTATTTTGATTGCAGCAACAAAAAGTTAATACAGCATCTATGAAAACATACAGTAGTAAAAGGGATAAAAATGGAGGGCCAAAAGAAAAGGAGGAAAAGAGGGAAGGTAGTTTGCAAAAGATAGATGATAAGGATGTTCTGAAAGAAAATGCAATCCTGGAAAGAGGAAAGAATTTTCCATCAAACACATCTTCAATTTAATGCTTTTTGAGCCCTTCCTGTCCCCCAGGTTGATACCAGCAATTCAGCCATAGGGATCCGGATCACACTGTGGCTCCTTGGGGTGTGATCCACACCAGGAAGGTGCTTTTGATGGCTGTGCTGTGGGCTGCTCGGACCTTAGACACCTGCCTGATGGAGAAGGAGGACGTGGACGGAGTGATGGGAAGAACGCCAAGGATGCAGACAGAGGCCCCTGACCGTGCTGGTGCCCGTCACGGGAACACTGCTCCTGCTGCCTGGCTCTGCAGAGTGCGTGGGACTGAGTCTCAGATCCAGAGAACATGCTCGTTGTCAAGAAGGTAAAAGGCACTGGTTATTGCTTTTCTACCGTCGTGATGACTTGGCTTCTTGAAAGCACAGATAAGGATGTACAGTTTTCATTACATGGATATTGGATTAAAGAAAATGCCAGGTTTGCTTTCTCTTTAGTTTCTGGGGACAGGAACTTGTGTGCTGAGGAGTTTCCTGCTCCCCCAAAGTCGTTTTAGATGTGGCTGATGGTGCAAACTCTGAAGAGCATTAACTGCCCGTTTGTGATTTTACCGCTCAGCTGTGTGTCGCTAGGTTCTAGGCATTAATTCCACCATTAAGTTTTGTGGATGTTATTCTTGGTTTGGAAGCAATCTTACATTCTAACTCCCTGAGTTTTCTTACATTTAAGTGTATCTTCTGATGCCTTTATAATTTAATAACGTGTAACTGGCTATGTGACTTTGGCAATATGTCCATTTCTGCCAGGCTTTGTAGAAATGACTCTGCTGTCTTCAGCAGTTGCTGTGGCTGTGGGAATGCAGGGTGCAGGGCTTGTCTTCTTTGTTTGTTGGACAGAAGTATTCTGTATTTATCTTTTATCTACTTTCTTGTTCAAGTTCTGCAAAGATTTGCAATTATTTTGTGTCTTATGTGCCAATTAAGATTTTTTAAAAAAATTTTCAGTATTTTTTTCTTACTTTAAATCTTCAGGTATTTGCGTATTTGTTTTTATTTTGTGATTCTTTTGGACATAAAGTCCTTTGTTGCATTATCTGTGTCCATTTTTTTCTCCCTAATACTTTTAGCAACTTCAGTGCATGTCTTTCTTATATGTCAATAATTTCCTTTAAGGTGAATGCCTTGTGAAATTCCGATTAATACTTTCACAAACACTCGACAAGGATATTATGATGCTGGATGCACAAAGCATGAAATAAAAAATTTTCTGTGCCTGATATCTCTGCGTGTTATGGAGAATGAGAAAGCATTTACGAAGGTTAAAGTTCCACCCCAGGTTTTAGAATTCAGCATAAGGCCTAGAAGAAAATGTAGAGAAAATCTCCTAGGACATGAAGCAATGCTGCAGGGAAGCTGTAAACATTAGAAAAGAGGTAAGAAGAACAGAAAAAGAAATGTGGAAAAACTAACATCCACTGAGAGAAGTCCCCAAAGGGAGAACAAGCAAGACGGAGAAATGGAAGGAATTAAGGAAAAAAGAGAGTTGCGCTTTCCAGGCTAAAGAAAAACAATTAGTTGTATCAAAAGGATTTGGGGAGAAGGTGGGCAAAGAGCATGGGGGAAGCTCTGGTACCTGTAGAGAGAATAGGTGAAATAACAGATCAAACTAGTCAGATTTCTGCAGGCATCAGTAAAAACTGGAATGAAATGGAGAAAGGCATCTAAGGTTCTAACAGAAAGTTATCATCTACTTACAAATCTGTCCCTCAGGTCTGAGGGTGAGTAGAAGCTATTTTCAGTCTTATGGGAACTCAGTAAATTTACTATCCATGTACCCTACCTGAAAGATTGAACATCAAACTTACAAGGTCACAGCAGAAAAACAATCAAGAAAACATAACCATGCCTTCTAAGAAAAAAGGAAACAAACCCATCAGAATAATGCATACAAAGCCTTAAATGACAGCTGGGTAGTGGTGCCCAAAACTAATGGACTTGGCGCAAGTATGATTAAAAATGCAAATAGCTTACGAATATGGTTTAGAGGACATGTAATCCTTCTGCCATTAAGAAAAATTAAATGCAATCAGACTCTTTAGAAAAAACAAAATGCTCTAAAGGAAAGTTACAGTACAGATATGAAACAAGTTAAAACTTGGCATAATCGTAAGAGATTAATGTCATTTAAGAAGGGGAGTCTATTTACTTCAAACCCTGGAAATTCTCAGTAGAACAGCAGATATTCAGTGATCAAGTAAAAAATACTCTAATGTTTACATAGCCATAGTAGAAACACATGCCTGACCCATAGGAAATTGCTGTAATTTTTGTCGTAAAAGAAGGTCAAATATAAGAAAGTTCATACGATTCAACTGAGTAACAACCACATTATAAAAAATTCTATGTGTTGGTTTTTGATTTTCAGAATCAACATATGAACAAAATAATGAAAGACAAAATTGTAGTCCATAAAAGTAAAAACTTTGGAAAAGTCATGGTATTTTCAGGAGATGGAAGAGTGGGGGAAATTTAGGGCTACAAAGTTACTTATTAGAGAGGAACTTTATATGTATTACAAAGTAGTGATCATAATTTATAAATCAAGAAACATAAAGGATAGTAAAACGTAAAACAAACTTGTAATTATACTAATATTGAGACTGGATTTCCACTATAAGGAAAAGGAGATACGAGCACAAACTAAAAAAAAAATACTCTTCTATTAGATTTGAATTTGTTTTGTCCTATAAATTCATGATTCACCCATCCATCACCCAGCCATCCTAGCTGTCTGTTAACAGCTCTGTCTAGGGACCTAGACCTTGGTTTCTAAATACTGTTCTCCTCTGTATGAACCAGGCACCATTGGAGAAATGACTGATGCCAGGTCTGGGGCAGGGGAATCACCAGAGACTCCTGGACACCTGGTTATAGCAGAAGGCAAGGAACTATTTGGAAAATAATGGGCCTCTGTCAAAAGGACACAGGAGTCCACTTCCCTGTCCCACTGACCCTATTTTGAACAATTTAAATGTCAAGAACTATAACACACCAGACATATAAATCTAGGAAGTTCTGGTAATATGAGAGGATATATACATGATTAGCACCTTTATGCAGCTGTCTGAAACCGGAAATAACTCCAATGTCATTACCAACAGAATGGATAAATGTGGCGTAGTCATATAATGAGTACTTGTAGCTTTGCTTTCCCCATTGCAATAACCTATGATCCCTCCGTATGGTGGCTTCTCTCAGCACCATAGAAAAGTCCCTGCCAATACCTCAGCCACTTTAGCCAAGGTTTGTTTCCTTTTCTGTTGCGCTGTCCTGGACACCTTGGTGAATAGACCTCTGTCTTCCACCAGCAGGGACAGATCAAACCAAAGAATGTTATGAATTTTATATACCAACTAAACCTGTGTTCATTAACATCTTTCCTGGTAGAACCACCCCAGTGCCCAAGCCTTATCCTCAAGACTCAAGACTCTAATTCAGCTTACAACACTGTACCAAGTGAGTTTAGGCAGAATGAATCAGGAAAGGGTGACAGAGTATGAGATGAAAAGATTTGGGTTTTTCCAGTCTCAACGTTGAAACAGAGCATGGCCTGGTGTCATGCTGGAGTGGTGGAGAGGACATATTCACTAGAGAACTTTAGAGTCTGTTATGGTTTAGATCTAGAAGGTCCCCTAAAAATTTACGTGTTCAGAAGTTCAAGAGCTCTCAGAAGACCATGGTGCAGTACTTAGTGGATTCATCCACTGATGAGTTTAAAGCTGGAAGTGCTGTTAGGAAGTGGTTCCTGGTCAGGGAGGTGGGTCAGTGAGGTGTCACCTTGTCCCCAGCTCCTCCCTTCTCTCTGTTTCCTTGCCTCCATGAGGCAAGCAACTGTCTTCCACCATGCTCCCTTCCTCGTGCTGTTTCTGCCTTAGAGTCAGCTGACCACACATAAACTGAACCCCCTGAAATCTAAGCTCTCAAAACACTCTCCTTTAAAGTGTGGGGTCAGGTATTTTGTTCTAGTGATAGGAAAGAGATTAACACAGGGTTCAAAACACCTTACACTGATTCTAGTGAAAGTTCCCATGATGGCTAAGATTTATGTATATTACACATTTGATGATGCTATAAAGAAACAGTATTTATTGAATATCTGCAACATGTTATCCACCATTTAACTATTTTACATGTATTTACTGATCATGTCAAAACTGGTTTCAAATGGAGCTGGCCTCAGTTATAACTAACATTTTTGCTAGGTCAGGTCATGTGATATTGCTGGCCTTTGATTCTTTTTGTCCTACTGTTGGGGCACAATTGTAATGTAAGAACACATTTTCAAAATAGCAAACTTATAGGTATTTCATGATCAATTAGTGGTCTCTATCCAAGTTTCTGTTCTGCTGCTTCTGCTGAATTCAATTGACCTTAACCCTGTCTAGAGCCCAGCTGCAAAGCTCTGATGAGCACTGAGTCAGAATCATTGTCTGTACCTTAAGGCGCCCCAGGCTAATCAAGGATTCCTTTAGTTATACTCACACTGTAAGGGCTCGCTCCTTCTGTTCCTGGAGTGTTTCTATATTATGATACACAAGTCCTTCATTTCAACAAATCTGTTTAAGACTAGCCTGACTGTCAATGTATGACTCAATGCATGCAGCCAATTATGTAGCTTTTGTCGCTTGCTTTGTATCTCCCACTTCTAAATGCTATCGAAACTAAACTTTTTCTAAATTCAGCACTGTTGCCCTGCACCATGGAGATCAGGACTTTGGGCTGCTGTGGCCAGTGGTGGTGCTTGGGGGGATCATGTCCCTCCAGGAAGGGTGACCAGGTCCTGTGGCTGGAAAGGGTGTGTGTGAATGCTGGGCAGCTGAAATGCAGACAGAAGAGGCCGAGGCTGCCCTGGGGGGCCTGGTCAGAATCCATTGCTCCTTCTTCCTCCCTAGTAGCGCCTCATTTTACTTGGAGCAGCGGAGATTACATTTTCTTACCTACCGTGAACACTGGAGTGATAAACACACAGAAGCATTGGTGATGCTTTTGCAGTGGAAGGTGGACCAGGAGTCCTTATTCTTTCCCCTGCCACAGAGGGGCACCCAAGAACCCTGCTTTTGGGCCAAGGTGGCATTGACCTCCTATAGTCCCTGCACCCATGAGGTGAGCTTTCTCAGGACTCACTCTGTCCCCAGTTCCCAGGCTCTCTCTGTCTGTCCTCTGTGCATCCTCTCCCCTGGGTCTTGCTTGGATGATCTTAGGCTCAGTCTTGACAGGGTACAGAACAACCAGGGAGCAAGTCTGATTCTTGTGAAGCCACCAGTTAGGTCCAATGTCCTCACTTCTTGGCAGCTCAGAAGTCACTCCTCTCCCCTCCCCCTGGGCTGCGCACAGAGTGCAGGGCTGTGCGCAGAGTGCAGGGCTGTCACCCTGAGACTCAGGTTGTAGGAAGGGACACTGCACCTCTGGGCCCTGGCAGTGTTGGTCCTTCATCTGAGTGGAGGTGAGAGCTGCTGGCTGCTTGATCACAAGTTCCTCCAGCCCTGGTACTTCCTGGAGCAGACAGCAACACTTTCCTGGACAGTGTGGGACCTGGAGACCCACACCCCAGCTTCCCTTTAAAGCTGGCCACTGGTTCATTCATTGCTTACTCCAGCAGCTGGAACATTTTGCACTAAGCACCAGGATCACCCCAGCCTTTTATTTTTGGCAGCTCCTCACAGCTTGTGAGTGATATAGGGGAATGAAACTCCCAACCTACTAGACGTCCAGTATGAGTTTGTGCTCTCTAAAATCGAAGAATGAATTTTAGGAACAACAGAGGTTAAGAGCAAAAAATATTTATTGAGACAAAGAAAGCTTCATCTGGGAGAGAGACAGAAGGGGTCCTGAGCGAGCTGCCAAAGACTCCGTCTTTTCTAGGGACTTTTATAGAGCAAAACCATGAAGTGAGCTGGGTCCAAGACGGGGAAAAACGGGAACTTACAAGGCAGATGGGCATGAGGTGGGAGAGAACTACGGTCAACCAATATTAATTGCTCAGGTAAAATTGATTAAATCAGGAACGAATGGGGAAGTGAGTCACAGAGCGAGCAGGCATGCTTAAAAAGCAGTGACTTCTTGTAGGGGGTTGGGATGGTGACTCCTGGCTTCCTCAGGGTGATAGAGACCTATTTAGAATATCAGTCCTTAGGATGTGGGTGTATTTGTTTGATCTTTTGCTTGAGGTCTGGCCTACGGTGGGAGGTGTCTGTCTCCCCCACAGACGCAAGGTATCTGGCCTTCTGCACTGGCTCCTTTGAGGACCTAGCCCTGTCTGACTGCCTGTAATATCTCTAACTAACTCAGTTGCCTGTAACAGGAGAGCAGAGCTGAGGAAGGTGGTTTAGGGTGTTACTGGAAGCCACGCTGACTCCCAGGTGCTGTCTCTGAAGGCTCAGATTCTCAGACTCCAAGTCACAGTTCTGAAACCTTTCCTGAGGGTCAGAGTATCTAGACAGACTCTTGTACCCAAGGCAGTTGGATCTGAAACGCAGACCCTGAGAACAGGCAAAGTCACTGCCAGAGACATTGAGGTTTCATCCCCTGGTGGGCTTCTCTGCTGGCGTGTTCTTCACTGTCACACACCCCAGGTGCCTGTGGATACCACCAATCTCCTCATCCTCACAGAGGTCTCCCTGAGCTCTCATCTTTCTCCAGTCCACTGGCGGCTGTGGGCTGTCTGTCTACGGAACCTGAATTCTTGTGTTGAATGTATCCCCACTGTGATAATTTTAGGAGGAGGGCACTTCGGGAGGGGGTCTGGTCACGAGGTTGGAGCCGTCAGAATTGGGATTAGCACCCCAGGGAGTTTATTTTGCTCTTTTGCCATGTGAGGACACAGAGATAAATCATTGTCTATGAAAAATAGGCCCTCACCAAACACTGAATCTGATGGCCTTGACCTTGGACTTCCCACCATCTAGAATCACAAAAAATAAATGTTGTTCTTCTATTTCGTTACTACAGCCTGAACCAAGACCTGGCTCTGGCTTTAAACCTGCTGCTAAGGGTCCCGTTTCTCCAGGCTGGAAGTCTTTGGTATGCGACTGGCTGATTTCTTGATTCATGGCTTTGCAGTTCACTTAAACTCCTTCAGAAACAGAAGAGCCTCAAGGTGATACCCTTATCTATTCTTAGTGCCTGAATGTGCCTGAGGCTGGGGTGGGGGCTGAGAGAGTGGCAGGCCCATGAGGACCCCTCAAAGGCAGAAGAAGGGGAGGATGTCTCCCAAGAGCTGCCTGGGAGACCCGGATGGCGAGGCCCGTGTGTCCTGATCGCCAGGATGGAGCTTCAGGGGGCTTTGCGGTTCCTCCTGTATAGCTGGGAGAGACCAGACCACCCTGTACCAGTAGCTCTGTCCTCTTCTCTTCATGTGGAGGGAGTTGGTGCATCATGGGTGAGACAGTGAGTTCCAGACTAGGTGCCTGGACCTGGGCCAATCTTGCTGGTACCATGCAGATGGCCTGGGACCCTCAGGGACTCAAAATAAGTAAAATCAGAACCTCAAAAACCTCCGTCTGTCATGATGGTGTCAGGGTACAATGAGATGACACAAAAGTATCATGACTATTTCTTTCTTTGGGTAAGGGACATCCAGGCTCTTGGCATGTGAATTTCTCCTTTCAATGAAAGTGATTTATTTAAAATTTCAGCATTGACTCTAGGAGTGTGCCTTTGCTAGGTGCACAGAGGATCCAAGCTCTGCCCAGCCCGCATCCCAGCGCAATCCATCAGGGGAATGCCTGGCCAGGCTCAAAGGTCATAGAGGTACCGAGCCCAGCCCAGCCCAGCCCAGAGCCCCAGAGCTGCTCATCAGGGAGCAACTAGCAAAGTGACTGGTGCTGGAGAATTTGAGTTCCACCCACTAGAGCACAAGGCCACAGCTCCATAGTTCAGGGGTGCAGCCCAGCTAGCCACACAGCAGGTCCCAGAGGTTCCGAACCCTGCCCAGTCAGGAATAAGGCCCTGGAACCATATGTCAGGGGCGCGCTCTGGCTAGCCCTGCACTCCAGAGGCCCTGAAATCCTCGCAGCCTGATGCAAGGTCCCAGCAATGCCACACTCTGGAGAACACCTCTGCCTAGCTGCCTGGGTCCCAGAGGTTCTGAACTCCACCCAGCCAAGTGCTAGGCTCTGGCAACACACTGGGGGTACACCCCTGCTAGATACCTGGGTCTGGAGGTTCTGAATTCCACCCAGCCAGGCACAAGGCCTGAGCGCCACACCCCGGGGGTGCATCTCTGCTAGCTACCATGGTTGCAGAGGTACTAAATGTTTGACTATTTTAAGGTCACTCAATCTGAAGTGGTGCAGATAAAATGAGAGCAAGAGAGATAAGGAGGAGGCCTTTAATGCAGAGGGCATGGGAGAGCTTTAGGGGCCTGGGGGTGTAGAAGCTCTCAACAAGAACAAAGGCGTGTAGTTACCTTTATCAACTTTGCCTGGGGGAGGAGTTTGGGAGGTGGGCAAAATGACATATTAACAGAGCACCTTCCTGTATAAAGCAGGAGACAGAAAGATTTGCTGGGGGCTGGGGGTGGAGACTTGGGGGGTTGTGGAGTCTTGGGATTGGAGAGGGCTCAGCGCATGTGCAAAAGGGAGCGGGAGGTTTATCTCTGGAATGAGAAGGAAAACATGGAGCTTACTCTTGGAGAGCTAAATTGTTTCTCTGGGTCCAGTACCAAGTTGGGGGGATGTCATGTTACAGATAGCTAAGCCCCAGGCTAGCAGAACCTATCACTAAACTCCACTTAGCCAGGTTCTAGGCCCCAGCGACACATTATGGGGCTGT
Organism: Dasyprocta punctata; assembly: GCA_004363535.1. Lineage (NCBI taxonomy): Eukaryota > Metazoa > Chordata > Mammalia > Rodentia > Dasyproctidae > Dasyprocta > Dasyprocta punctata. The sequence goes on from RJWM01027302.1 coordinate 18,325, forward strand.
GCCCCTGCTAGCTGCAGGGAGGATACAAGCTCTGCCCAGCCCAGCATCCCAGAGCAACCCCACAAAGTACATCAAGGGAACCAGCGGCCAGCCTCACAGGCCACAAAGCACAAGGCTCCAGCGCCATAGTTCAGGGGTGCGCTCTGACTAGCCATGGGGGATATCAGAGGATTGAAGCTCTAACCAGCACAGCATTCCAGTGCAATCCATCGGGAGGCTGCCTGGCCAGCCACACAGCTCCCAGAGGAAAATGACAAAATGAAAGTGCAAGACGCAGTCTCAGTCCTCCAGCCCACCGAGAACAAACCCAAGAGACACTGAAATGGAGGACACTGGAAGTCAGACAACTGAACTTTCTGAAATGATAGCAATTGAAGTAAAAAAACAGCTCCATGAAGCTTTGGAGGAAATCAGATAAGAAATAATCTCTCAGGTAAAAAATGAAATGACAAACATTATGAAAGAAATGCTATGTGTATCTAAAGAAGATCTAGATAAAAAACAGAGGGGCATAAGAAAATGATGGAAACTTTGAATAACAATATAAGACACAAATAGAATGCATGAAACAGACTCAAAGGGATACACAGGAAATTAAAAATTCCATTGAAAGTTTTGCAAAACCTCTTAAATGAAGCTGAACATAGACTCTCAGACTTTGAGGACAGTATGGAAGCTTACAATCACGGAAGAACAGATCTCTTAAAAATAACAAGGAACCACCAGGAAACAACAATTCAACAGCTGAAAGATGATGCAAAGAGAAACAATATAAGATTTATAGATGTCAAGGAAAAGCAGGGGTCAACACGAATGACCTGCAAAGACTATTTGCAGAAATAATAGCAGAAAAATTTCCAAACATGGGAAGAGAATCTGATATACACATAAGTGAGGCATGCAGAACCCCAATTAACCATAACCAAAATAAATCTTCACCCAGACATATAATAATTTGACATATAATAATCAGGGTATCAGAAATTCAGCACAAGAACAGAATACTAAAATCTGTCAGAGAAAAGAAACAGATCACCTATGAAGGAAAGCCTATCAGATTCATGGCAGACTTCTTAACACAAACCTTCAAGTCAAGAAGAGCTTGGAGTGAAGTATTTCAAATCCTGAAAGAAAACAACTTTCAACCCAGACTGACATATTCTGGAAAACTATCTTTAAAAATTGATGGAGAAATAAGATACTTCCATGACAAAGAACAACTGAAGAAATTCATTGCCACCAAACCAACACTACAAAGAGTACTGAAAGACACTCTAGAAGGAGACAAAGATAACCACAATCCCAAGAACAGAAAAAGGAAACCACTAAGCAGGGCAAACAATTAAACAGAAAAAGTAGAAAACCAACAACGAAAGACAACACAACAGTGATAAGTCAATACATATCAGTTATATCAATCAATGTAAATGGTCTCAACTCACCAGTAAAAAGAAATAGACTGGCAGAGTAGATTAAGAAACAAAATCCAACAAAATACTGTGTACAAGAAACACATTTAACTCAAAAGGAAATTAATAGACTAAAAATCAAGGGATGGAAAGCAATACTCCATGCAACAGGAACCCAGAAAAAATCAGCAGTAGCTATTCTGTTTGCAGACAATGTGAACTTCAAACCAAGAATGATCAAAAGAGATAAAGAAGGTCACTACATACTTGTTAGGGGAAAACTTGAAGAGGAAGAGATTATGATCATGAATATATATGCACCAAATATGGGAGCACCCAATTATGTAAGACAAATTTTAATAGACATGGAAAACCAAATAAACAATAATACAGTTATAATGGGGGAACTTAACACCCCACTGTCACAGAGAGACAGATCAACTAAACAAAAAATCAGCAAAGAAATAACAGAACTGAATCAAACTTGTGAACAAATGGACCTAGTAGATGTTTAGCAAGTGTTCCACCCAGCAACATCAGAATACACATTCTCAGCTTCACATGAGTCATTCTCTAAAATAGATCAAATACTAGCCCACAGAACATGCTTAAGTAAATGCAAAGGAACTGAAATAATTCCATGTACATTATCTGATGATAGTGCAATAAAATTGGAAATTAATGACAAAAAACCCACAAGAACACCATGAACACATGGAAATTAAGTAATACTCTCCTAAACAATCAATGGGTTGCAGAAGAAATTAAAGAAGAAATTAAACAATATCAAAAATTGAACAAAAATGCAAATACAAATTACCGGAACCTGTGGGACACAATGAAAGCAGTCGTCAGAGGGAAATTTATAGCACTAAACTCCCACATCAGAAAAATAGAAAGAACACACATAAACAACCTAATGATGCACCTCAAACTTCTAGAAAAAGAAGAGCAAGTCAAGTCCAAAGCCCAGAGAAGGGAGGAAATTATAAAGATCAGAGCAGAAATTAATGCAATTGAAACTAAGAAAAGAATTAATGAATTGAAGAGTTGGTTCTTTGGAAGAATAAATAAAATTGATAAGCCCTAGCCAACTTTATCAAAAAGAGGAAAGAAAAAACTCAAATTCATATAATAAGAAATGACAAGGGTGAAATCACTACAGACCCTGTGGAAACACAGATCATCAATACCTACTTCATAAACCTTTACTCACATAGGTTTGATAACACAGAAGAAATGGACAGAGTCCTAGAAACTTATGAATTAGCAAAGCTAAATCAAGAAGATGTAAAACTGCTAAATAACCCAATTTCAGTTAATGAAATTGAAAATGTAATCAGAACCTTACCAACAAAGAAAAGCCCAGGTCCTTATGTAGTCATTGCAGAATTCTACAAGGAATTTAGGGAAGATTTAATGCCAACACTCCTTAAACTCTTCAAGGAAATTGAAAAGGAAGCAAGTCCCCCTAACTCATTCCTGGAAGCAAGTATTACTCTAACACCAAAATCAGAGAAAGACCCAACCAAAAAAGAAAATTACAGGCCAATCTCCCTCATGAACATAGATGCAAAAATCCTCAATAAAATACTGGCAAATAGAATGCAATAAGTCATCAGGAAGATTATGCACCAAGATCAAGTGGGATTCATCCCAGGAATGCAGAGATGGCTCAACATATGCAAATCAATAAACATAATACACCATATCAACAGAGCCAAGGACAAGAATCACATAGTCATCTCAATAGATGCAGAAAAAGATTTCAATAAAATCAAACACTCATTCTTGATGAAAGCCCTACGAAAATCAGAATAGATGGTCTTTACCTCAACCTGATGAAAGCCATATATCATAAACCATCAGCCAACATCTTACTAAATGGAGAAAAACCAAAAACTTTCAACCTAAAATCAAGAACAAGACAAAGATGTCCATTATCACCACTTCTATTCAATATAGTTCTGGAAACATTAGCCAGAGCAATTACACAAGAGAGAGAAATAGAAGGAATAAGGATAGGAAAGGAAGAAGTAAAATTATCATTATTTGCAGATGATATGATACTCTACATAGAAGATCCCCAAAAATCCATTGAAAGACTTCTAGATGTAATAACCAAATTCAGTAATGTAGCTGCATATGAGATCAACACTAAAAAATCAATAGCATTCCTGTACACAAACAACAAAGTCACTGAGAGAGAAATAAGGGAACCCACACCCTTCACTATAGCATAAAAAAATATGAAATACTTAGGAATCAATGTAACAGAGGAAGTAAGAGATCTATACAGTGAAAATTACATTACTCTGAAAAAGGAAATCGAAGAGGATTTCAGAAAATGGAAAGATATTCCCTGTTCATAGATAGGAAGAATGAACATTGTGAAAATGGCCATTCTCCCAAAATTGTTATACAGAGCTAAAGAAATTATCCCTAAAATTCATCTGGAACTAGGAGAGACCTAGAATAACAAAGGCAATTCTGGGCGACAAAGGAAGGCAGGAGGCATCACAACTCTGACTTGAAATTATATTACAAAGCTACTGTGATAAAATCAGCATGGCACTGGAATAAAAACAGATCTGAAGATCAATAAAATAGATTATAAGTTACAGCCACAGCTACAAACACACTCAGCCACATCACCATTGACAAAGGGGCAAACATGCACACTGGAAGAAAGATAGCCTCTTTAATAAGTGGTATTGGCAAAACTGGCCTTCCATATGCCAAAAACTAAAACTAGATCTATGTCTACCACCATGCACTAAACTAAAGTCAAAATGGATCTAAGATCTAAATATTAAAAGAGACACTAAGTCTGCTGGAAGACAAAGTAGGTAAAATTTTTTTTTTTTTTTTTTTTTTGCGGCACCAGGGATTGAACTCACAACCTCGCGCCTATCATGCAGGCGCTTAAGTCACTGAGCCAAACTCCCGGCTCTAGTAGGTAAAAATCTTGATGACACAGGAGTAAGCAGAGAGCTCATGAACAAAAATTAAACTGCATGGGAAATACTTCCCAGTATCAACAACTGGGATCTCGACTTATTAAAAAGCTTTTGCATGTCAAAGGAAATCTCCAATGGAGTGAAAAGAAAACTCATGAATTAGGAAAATATCTTAGCCAATTGTTCCTCAAACAAAGGATTTCAATCTAAAACATATAAAGAATTTTAAAAAATCAGGGCCCTAAAATTCAAGGACCCAATCCAAAAATGGGCATCTGAGATGAATGCACCGTTGTCAGATGAAGAAATACAAATGACAAATAAATACATGAAAAAACGTTCAACATCAATGGTCATTTGGGAAATGCAAATTAAAACAACACTGAGATTCCAACTCACCCCAGAAAGAATGGCCAAGATCAAGAAATCAACCAACAACAAATGCTGGAGGGGCTGTGAGGAAAAAGCAACTCTTCTCCACTGTTGGTAGGAATGTAGACTGTTGCAACCAATGTGGAAATCAGTGTGGAGATTCCTCAAGAAGCTAGGATTAGAGATTCCATTTGACCCAGCTATCCCCCTTTTGGGCATTTTCCCAGAAGAATTAAAAATGTCATACCACAGTGATACATGTGCACCCATGTTTATAGCAGCACAATTTGTAATAGCCAGATCTTGGAAACAACCCAAGTGTCCATCAATCAAGGAATGGATGAAAAAGATGTATTTTTATACAATGGAGTACTACTCAGCTATCAAAAAAGGTTGCATCGAGACTTTTATAAGTAAATGGACTCAACTTGAGACCATACTCATAAGTGAAATAAATCAAACTCACATGTGTAAATACTGTATTGTCTCCCTAGTGTAAGAAACTGAAAAAGTATACACGATCCAAAATCTACAATAAATACTATGTAAGGGTAAGAAACTGCTCAAAGAGCAAAGGTAATTGGGATAGGGGAAAAGAGGAAAGAAGGAAGGGAAAAGGAAAAAGACATAAATTTGTATATATATATATATATAAATATATATATACTATATATAAAATATATATATACATAAGATAGCTAAAATGACTATACTACTAAATGTATTAGTTATTGGAAAAGAACAATTAATACTGATATATTTAGATCAATTTTATATGTCTATATTTGTTAACCTAAGCAACCCTTTTGAAGGTAATGATATGCAATATTACAACCACTGTCAAATTCCTATCATCTTGTTTTGTAAACCTATACTGTTATTGTATTGGATTTGTTGTTGTTTGTCTCTTTTGCTTTTTGATTTTCTGTTCTGAGTCTTTTTTCTCTTAAATAAAAAATAAATAAAATAAAATTTCAGCATTATTTGTGTTTTTGCTGCTCTAAGAAATTGGTATAGCTCTTCAGCCAATTAAAACTGTTCAAAAAATTTTATACAAATGAATCATGTTCGTTGCTCCTGGTACGAAATATTAGCACTGTCTCCCTTGATGACTTTTATACCTGTGTAGTAGCTTTTCTCAAGTATTATATAAGAAAGTGTGTGTTTGTGGTGTGCAGTCTGAAATGGTTTAATGCACGTACAAACTCGTGAAATGGTCACCACACTGAGATCAAGATGACACCCATCACTTCCAAAAGCTTCCTTCACCCCTTGAGAACCCATCCCACACAACCTCCGCCCCAGCCCAGATGACCACTGACCTGCGTTCTGTCACTGTGCACTGATTTGTGTTTTCCACAGTGTTCTCTCAACGAAAGAGCACGTGTTCCTCTTTGTGTGGCTTCTTTCACTCAATGCAATGATCTAAGGTTCATTTGTGTTGGATGCATCAAGAGCTCATTCTTTTCTTATTGATCTCATATGGTATTTTGGTGTATGAGATCAATATTGTAGAAAAAGAGCGATTGCATCATTCTGGAAAGCCAGAGTATACTTTATAAGACAGATCCTGGGCATAATCCTCACGGTTTTGGTTGACATGCTCCAGCTGTGTCACTACGGCCCTTGGTTTCCTCTCCTGCAGGGATGGGAGCGTCTTAAGGGCTGCATTCACCAGTGTTTGTTCATGGATCAGGCAGTGCATCACCCTGACCTGCACTGCATGTGATGAATGTGGCTTGTGGATGAACCTGCTGTTGGCTCTGGTCCTGTGGGGCTCTGACAGCTGGGGTTTGGGGACCCCGAGCCTGGGGAACAGGCACTGTGGCCACTACAAGGAAGCGTCACAGCTGGATCTGGTCTTTAAGTGAGCGGGTGGGCAGGGGAGACAGCGTGAAGTGATCCCAGAGGCAGCTGCCCCTGATTCTCAGCAGGAATGAATGTGGGGGGCACAGGAGAGCTGCTCAGGGGCCTGGGGTGGGCATAGGGATCTGCTGTGGCACAGCGAGTCTCCTTGCAATGGGAAGCTCTCATCCCTTCCCCGGGCACACTCCACTCACCTCAGAGTCACTCCTGTGTCATTTGCCATCTGTGTATCTTTTGTCCAGTCAGGTCGCCCTGCTTCTCATCAAGAAAGGCCATCTGGGATCTCTGCTCTCAAGCCAGGCTTTGATGACTAGAACACAGAGAAAGCGACTATGTGACATCCAAGCCTAGGTCATGGCAATGTCACACACCTTTGACAAGTCCCCTGGGGACGCTGGCTTCTGCAATCCAATCCCCAAACTGTGAGGAAGCTAGAGCAGCCTGTGGCGAGGCCCCCAGGAAGAAGAAGCAACCCTAGGCTACTGTGGTCTGGACTCAGATGTCCCCTAAGTGTCCATGTGGTAAATGCTTGGTCCCTGTGATGGCGCCATTTGGGGGTGTGGGGCCCACTGAGAGGTCTTTAGGTCCCTGGGCTTGTGAAACTCTCTGTACAGCTTGCAGGACACAGCAACTGCAGAGAACACTACAGGAGAGCTTTCCAAGGCTTTCCAGGATCCTGTGTGGTTTGCCTGGTGTTATAGATGAAGACACCGAAGGTCCCAGAGGCCAAGCAACTAGGAGAGCAAGACAGGCACTGAGGCTGAGCAGCTCTGGCCTTGGCTGTAGACCGGGGACGTCCTTCTTTCACTTGATTGGGAGATCAGAGTAAGAGCAATTATCTTTAACTCCGCTATTTGCTTCAGTATATTATAGACAGCCATTTCTTTTTTCCCCATTTTTAAATTATAAAATGCACGTAACACAAAATCGACTGTCTCAGTCACCTGTCAGCGATGACTTGGTGGCGCTAAGTCCACTTACACTGCTCTGCATCTGTCGCCACGCTCCATCTCCAGCATGTTTCATTCTCCATATGGAAACTCTGAACCCACCATCCACTGACCCCTCGAATACCTCCTACCAGGTGAGACCACGTGAGTGGCTGCTTCCGCTTAGCACAGCGCCCTCAGGTTCCGTCCATGGTGGAGAATGTGTCAGCTCCTCTCCTTTTCAAGAAGCCTCTGTTTGCCCAGCTGCACCATCTTGCCAACTTCTGTGTCTCAAACCTCTTACACGCTAGAGTGGCTGCTCATTCTCTGCTTGGCCTGCACAGATGGGGTTTTCTTAGCCAGGAACAGGGGTAGAGACAGGGACCTGGCCTCCAGCAGTGCTCCCAAGAGTTTCTCCTCTGTCCTCAGCTCTGGACATTCACTGTCCAGTGTAGCTTCGATGGGGGACCTTCTCCCAGTCGGGTTGGGTGAGGGTCTTCCTCTTCCTAAGGAGCCCAGAGTCCCCCCCCATCCTATCTGCATCCATCTCCATCGCTCATTGGATGAGGAAGGTCAAGACTGTGTCTTCGCCAACTTAGCCTTCCTGGAACCAGCACAGGTAGGTCCTCTGGAATTGTGTCCCGGTCCCTCCCTTCAGGACCCTACTGCACAGGCACTGTTGCTGCTCCCATTTGTGGGTGAGGGAACAGGCACACCTTGAGGCCAGGCAGCTTCTGTGGATCTCTTCTGACCTCCCAGAACTGGAATCTCTATTTCCAGCTGCAGTGGAGATGCCCAGTCAGGGAGGTATAGGTGGGAAGCGTCCCAAGGACAGAGTCAGCAGTGTGTTTCCACCTTGTGCAGTGGCCCCCAAACATCACTGTGCTCACACCGCTGCTGTGGGTCTCATGCAGTGGCTCTGGGAGGCCCGGGGTCTGATGTCTAAGGAGCCTCAGATGACGCCCAGGCTGCTGGCCTCTGGGAGGAGTGGATGATGTGGGGGAGATGGTACTGGCTGCTGGGGGCAGGTGTCAGATTGCTGAGGCAAATAGAAATTCAGGCAGGGAGGTAGAAGAATTGGGCTATTCAGCAACCTTCTGGGGTTACTTTGGTTTTGTGTGTGTTTTCTAGAGGCTGAGCAGGAGTTTGTCAGATA
>RJWM01027303.1:0-27075 GCA_004363535.1 Dasyprocta punctata
AAATTTTGCTTTGCAAGAGACTGAGAATATGTTTCCCAATACAATTAGTGGGTATGGAAGCAGAGGATGTAGTCCCATCATATTTGATAGTCTCTAGCATTTGTCATCCTAATATTTTCCTCCTGTTTTCTTAGCCAAATCTCAATGTTGCTCAGGGTGGCAATGAGACCCTCTAAAACATTCATATTCCTAGATTTCCACAAAGTACTCAGCATTGTTGTAGGTAATGAGGTGTAAGTACAAGTCTCTAGATAGTGCTGCCATGAGAGCCATTATTTTCAAAATTACTGAACAACTCAATCAAGTGTGGCAGTGTATGCCTGTAATCTCAGCTACTTGGGAAGCTGAGGCAGTACAGTCTTGAGTGGAAGAACACTTGGGGTAACTTAGTGAGTCCCATGTCAAAGACAGACAGACACAGGCAGACGGACAGGCAGACACACACACACACACACACACACACACATACACAAACACACTCAACTGGAAAATCCCTTAGCTCTTTGACCTTCTACCTTTAATCCTTCTCCTGTTTTGACTTGGATGGAACATGGATGTTTGTCATAAATGATAACAGGTAGGACAAATAGATACAAAAGAAATGTTAAAATGATACAAAAACATTTATTTATCAAAACTCACAACTTCAACAGTAGCTAATAAAGTCTTAACATACAAAGAAGATAGTAAGAATGTAGTGATAAATAACAATATAAATTAGATTGAAATACAGCCAAGGTAAAAGTTTTACATGTTTACTCACCAAAGAAACCCAGAACTTATCTGGCTCAGAGTAGAAGCCACAGAGGATGGGAGAAGGGATTGGTGGAATGAAAATCTCAGGTAATGGCTCCTCTTCCTCCTCCTCCTCCTCCTTCTCTTCCTCCTCCTGGAATTCCTTTTCTCCATCTTCTCCCATCTCTTCTACTAGTTTCCTCCTCCTCGCTTCTCTTTCCTTTGCCTTTAATTCCTTTTGTTTTTCTCTCTTTTCGATTTCCATTAATCTCTTTTAAAAGAGACATTAAGGAGATATCAAACTACTGTAACATTCATTTACATCTCTGAAAATGATAACAAAGATGATAGAAGGAAGATAGGGTTCTATAAAATCTCATAGCTCTGATGCAAAAAAAAATTTAGAAATAATTATTATTTTGGGAACATATTTGTTACCACTAAAATTCGAATCAGTGGATGACTGTCATCTCTGTTTTACTCACTGGTTTTATAGAAATTGTCATTCTTCCCTAATTGAGACATGAAACAGGTTCTCTCTCAGAGCTTGTCACCATCAACCTTGGGACTAGGTGGCCTGAAATTGTCCCTGAGGAGAGTTGTTTCTGACTTCAGTAATGCAATGATCTACAGCCTCATTGTCTATCAACTGTCCACTGTAAAAGACCCCAATACTAACATTCCAGTCTCCTGTCTTTAACCTCTCCTTCATTTACCCCTTAGAATCATCTTGCTAATTGACACCAATCCCCTTTGCAAAAGCAGACAACAGATCTCATTGGTCTAAACTGAAACATCTTGGCTGACTTTTGAGGAGTCCCAACCCCTGGTCACAGACTCCTGCCATATCCCCCCACGATTGCTTTCTTTTATTTCACCAGTCCCTTCTTCATCTCCCTCCCACAAAAAAATTGAAAACTCTCACAACTCTGCCTTCTCTCGGAATGTTCTCCCAGCCTTCATTACCAGCCTTTCCATTTTATCCTTTAAAAAGTCCTCCCATTCTCTGAGTATTCATTGTCTGTCACTTTCGTGCAACCATATTTAACCTCTTCCCACACTTCCATCAGGATCGCCTGATGTACACGTGCGCCTCCCACTCACTGCTGATTCCTAACAGTCAGCTGCTCTCCTGCTGGATTATACGCTTCAAAGGGCAGGTTCTGTTTTATTCTTCCTGGCATTCTCCCAGCACCTCATATGGGGCATTTTATATTACAGTGGAAGGAAAAATATTAGAAGATAATTTTTCAAGATTATTCCATACCAGAATCTTTGATTTGACACTTGAGAAATGGAAACATCTTATGGGCATGTCCTTGATTTCATAGGAGAGTACATCACGATTGCTCTCTTCTTCACTAGTGGGTGGATATGGAGCTTGAAGAACATAGCCATTTTCACAGATAATCAGTAAAGTACTGTCAGGCTAAGAAGGAGAAAATAAATATACCCTTTATATTTAGACAAATTTGTACGAGCATAATGCAAAAATTACAAATCAGGAAAAATGTAATTGATATATATTCTAACCATTCTTAAAATATATTTAATTCTTCATTGTAGTTATTGTTAGGAAGTCTAATTCTTCACAATGACATTATTAGTAGTAGAAATAAGTAAGCTAGGGAAGAGCAAGTAAAGGAGGGAGGGGGGAGTAAGGAAATGGGGTTAGTCCACGGGAACAGTCAATCATTTTCAGAGAGTTGGCTGAGAAAGGAGAGCATGCAATAGGAGGAAGAGGATATAAGATGAAAGAATTTATTTTTTATAAGTGGGAGAGGCTAGAATATACTTAAGTACTGCTGGGAATTATCCAGCAAAGAGGTGAGGTTAAATTTGTATGGCAGAAAAGAGAACTAAAGAGAAATATTGAAAAAAAAAAAAAAGACGAAGAGTAGAATTTAAGGGACTACAGACAGAATTACTGACAAGCAGTTCAGGGTGCTGTCACAGAATGCCATACACTGGGTGTCTTAAACACCAGGCATTTATTTCTCACAATTTGAAGGTGGGGGAGTCCAAGTAAGGCACTGGTGTGTGGTCAGGGCATGCTTCCTGGGTCGTAGATGTCAATCTTTTCTATCTTCACATACAAAAGCAAATGTTGTTCTCTTTATTCCCTTGTAAGACCACTGATCCCATTCATTTTACACCCTCATAATAATCCCCTGAAGGTGCCACCTCCAAATGCTATCAATATGTAAATTTGACAGGAACATAAATACTCAATTCCTAACATTATGGAAATGAAGAACCATAAACATTTAAGCTACATATGGGAGTACATAAAGAATGAACTAATAGGTTACAAGAATTAAGTAGTAAATAAAACAGAGGTCTCGGGATCATCAGAGAAGTACTGGAGCAGGAGTGGCCAAATGACTAGGTAGAAAGATTGTGATCAGAGAATGGGCTATTTAAATAGTTAACTCTCATGCTTGAATTCTTGGAAAGTGTTATGTGCTGTATTGTGCCTGTATCCCATACACATTCATTGAAGTCCTAGTCCCCAATACCTTAGAATGGACTGAATTTGGAGACAGGAACTTCAAAGAAGTAATTAAGTTAAAAAAAGGAAAAAGGTTGTAAGAATGGGCCCTTAACCTATTGTAACTACTGTCTTTGTGAAGGGGAGATTAAGATACAGGCAAAACAGACAGCCGAAAAACGTGTGAAGATACAGTGAGAGAAACGTGTGAAGACACAGTGAAAAACAGCTGTTTGTAAGCCCATCAGAGAGGCCTGGGCTGGGGGTACAGTTCAGCAGCACAGCGCCTACCTAGCAAACTCAAGGTCCTAAGTTCAATTCTCAATTTAAAAAAAAAAGAAAGAAAGAAAAAAGAAAAAAGAAAAAGAAAGCAAACCTGCCACCACCTTAATCTTCGCCTACCTTCCAGATCTGTGATAAAATACATTTCTGTAGTTTAAGCAACTTAAACTGTGGCACTTTTACTTTTATGGCAAACCCTGCAAACTAAAATACAACAGGAATAGTGTCCAATGCCTGGTTGTGAAAGTGTATGGATGAGCTATAAAGATTAAGGGAAGTTAGAGTTCAAAAGTTCAGTCAGATGCTGCTTGATTAATCGTCTATGTAGTATTAATGTCATTCAGAGTAATTGCTTGTACCTTGAATGAACAGAAAGACAACTATGATATAAAACTTTTAATAAAGGAACACTATACACTAGGCAGTCCGAAGCTGACAGTAATGTAGACAGAAGGTGAAGGAGCTGAATGACAAGGGCCTTAAAGGAACATGGTTTTGTTTCGATAATCTTTTTTCATTTAAAAAAAAATTTTTATTTTATCACTAACATGTAGCAAACATTCTGAATGCACTTGAGGAGTATATATACTCTGCTGCTGTCAGTGGAATGTTTTAAATACACCTGTTGCTTTTTAGAATTCTTAAATTTCAAATTTAAGAGCAATATTTAGCATATCTTGTAAGACAGATCTAGTGATGATTTCTGGGTTGTTTTGTTGTGGTGGTGATTGCCTGGAAAAGGCACTTTATGCCTTCATTATTTCTGAAAGACAGTTTCTGATGGGCATAGTATTTTTGGTTGACAAATTTTATGTTTGTTTGGTCTTAATACTTTGAATATCTCATCCCAGTCTTTTCTTATCTGCAAGATTTCAGTGAAAAATCCATCGATGGTATTGTAGAGGTTTCCTTTTATGTGATAACTCGCTTTATTCTTGCTGTTTGAAAATTTCCTTACTATGACTTTTGACACTTTGATTGTAGTTTTCCTCAATGTGTGTCTCCTTGGGTTCATCCTATTTGGTGTCCTTTGGATTCCTTGGATTTGGCTATACATTTTCTTTCCCAGATGTGGGAAACTTTTATCCTTTATTACTTTGAATAAGCTTTTTGATCGTGTTTCTATTTTCTCCTCCTCTGACTTACATAATGAAAACATCATTTTACTTTATGATGATCTTGTAAGTCCCTTAAGATTTTTTCACTGTTTTGTTCTTCTTTTCCTTCTTCTTCCTCTTCTTCTTCTTCCTCTTCCTCTCCTTCCTCCTCCTCTTCCTCTTCTTCTTCTTCTTCTTTCTTCTCTGATTGAATTATTTCCAGTGATTTGTCTTTAAATTTGCTGATCCTTTCTTCTGCTTGGCCTAGTATGAGCCCTCTCTGCTGAAATGCTTACATGGTTCATGTCAGTGAGCATCTTTATGACACTCATTTCGAATTCTCTGACAGATAAATCATATAATTCAATTTCATTAGGATCAGTTCCTGGAGATTTATCTTGTCTTATCTTTGTCTCATTCTTTATTTTCTATGACCCTCTGGTGTTTGTGTCTGTGCATTACACAAAACAGTCACCTCTCTGTCTTCACAGGCACCTCTACCAATCGGCCTAACCAGAGATTCCGGGATTCCCTCCAACCCTTTTCCGCTCTAGGTTCTGATGTTGTCTCTATGCTGAGCTGGGGCTGAAGCACAGTTTCCGCTTTCTGTGGGGAAGACAGACTGCTATCTAGAATTCTGTGCCAACAAAAACACACTTTAATAATGAAAGAAAAGTTACAAAAGAGTAAATAAAAACTGTGAGGCTTTCCCAACAGCTGACTTGCAATAAAAGAGGATCTAAATAATGTGACAAAGGTAGAAGGAAATATTCAGAAGCAAGAAAGAATTAATAGCAAAAATGGTGGTAAATGAGTGGATATTCTTATTAAACATTAATTGAATATATGTTATAATATTTATACCTTTTAAATTTAATAGTTATTTTTAAAACATACTACTGAATATCACTCCAGAAGGAAGATAAAGGAATTATACTAAGATGCTTGCATTGTCTGGTAGGTGGGTAATAATACATCAAGCTTTCCTGAGTTAAAGACACATTTTAAAATGTAAAATAACCACTAAAAGAATAAAAATGATATATAATTTCCAAACTAGTAGAAGGAAGAGTGAAACAATATTTAAGTTGGTGCAAACGAAGACATAAGAAAAGGTGGGACAAAAAGAAAGCACAAAATAAAATGATAGATTTAATTCAAATCATACCACATAACAGCATTACTTAAAAATGAATGAAATGCTTGAGCTAAAAGAGAATATTGCTAGATTGGGTATTTTTAAAGTATTTATAACTGGGTGAGGTGGTGTATACCTGCAATCCCAGCCCTTGGGAGGTTGAGGTAGGAGGATGGCTGTGAGTTCAAAGCCAGCCTGGGCTACATAGTAAGTTTAAGGCCAGTCTGGACTACAACAGCAAAACACTGTTGCAAAAACAAATTAAAATTAGAATTACAAAAAGTAAAATAGTTAAATTCCTGAGCCATACATTAACAATTCATACAGTAAGCCCCCAATTTATGAACATTTGGATTGCAAACTTTCACAGACACGAATAGACCTTGTATTGAGAACTTTCATAGATGTGAACAAATCACAGAAGTGGCTCACGTGTCTGCGGACGTCGTCATACTTGTGTACTTACTATGTAGTGCGTAGTGTACAGTAGTACAGTACTACATTTGTTTATGTGTGTTTGGTTTTTTTATGCTTTACATTGTATATTTGTGGCAAAGGAGTATAAGACTTGTGTATGGGGTATGCTATGTCCCCCCCCCCAAGTACTCATATAATTTTGATGGGGCTGAGTTATTGGTTTGTTATTGGTTTGTTGATTGACAATGTGAGTGCTGTGCCTGCCCAGGGGTGGAGCTGAGATACAGTGTAAGGGAAGGCGGGTCTTCCTCTGGCACTTCCGTGCTTCCGCCTCTCGCTCTCTCGCCAGCGCCGCTTGTGGCTTGCAGCTTGCAGCTGCCATGAACTGTAACCCCATCATCCCACGCTAACTTGGAGCCAACTTTATGGACTGAAACTCCCGAGAAACTGTAAGAATAAACCTTTCCTTCCCTAACTTTGGGCGTCAGGTATTTTGTCTCGGCAACGAGCGAAAAGTAACTAAGACAACTTGCTTTCAGGCTTACAAACAAATCCAACTTCCAAACATTCTCCCAGAACAGAACTTGTTTGTAAGCCAGGGACTTACTGCATTTAGGTGCTTACTAATACTATGACTTCAAAATATATTAACCAAAAAGAGGGATAATACACGAGAAAAGATTTTTTATACATCTCTTTCAGTAATAAGTAGAAAAATCAAAATGTTTAATGAGCCAGTAAGTGTAAACATGCACATCATTTTAAAAATGTACATATTTTTCAAGCACAAGAAGAACATTTATAAAATTTTTTCTCACTTTCTGAGGATTAAAATAGTACATTTATTTTCTTGCTAAAATGTAGTTTACATTTCTGGTACCAATAACTAGAAATTTCCTGTGTTCTGAAGGGAGAAACATACTTCTAAATAGTTCATAAGTCAAAGAAGAAATTAAATGAAAGAAGATGCATATAAAGAAGACTAATCATTTTTAAAAATATAAACATTCATGAAGTTAGAAAGAAAATAACAACAACAACAAAAACTTAAAGTAGATATAGGGAAATGATAAGAGCACAGCTTAATGAAATATAAAACAAAGCACTAAAAAAATGGGACAACTTTTAGATTTAATCATAAAGCAAAAGTTGGGAGGGGGAAAAGAGAGAACACAAATAATCAGTATAAACGATGACAAAGTACAGCACTGCAGATTCTGTGACATTAAGGATATTATTAAAATTGCAAATGATACATTCAAAAATTCAAAAGGCGGTTCCCACAGGGCAGTGGTGTGACAGGGCAGAGCAGCAGCTTGCTGTCCACCCCCGGACATAGCACAGCATGGTGTACAGCCCGCCCCACACAGCACAACACCACGCACCCTTCACCAAATTTCTAATTGGCTGCACCTTATGCAATTATACCAAAATTGACATTACCTTAGAATGTGTGCACACTTCTATGTCATTTTATCATACGTAACCATCATAAAAATCAGGATATGAACTTACCTCCTTGCTGCAAAGATCTCCCTCAAATTGCCCCTTAACAGTCACACTCACCTTCTACCTGCCCCACCCCACTCCTAACCCCTGGCAAATGTTGCTTTGTCTTTCCACTTTGTGCGTAGGGCAATGGTTGAAAGATGCATAGAACATCACAGGCTGTGCTAGAAACATTTGTGTTTCACACAGAATTCCCTTTGCAGTGACCATTCCCTTCACTGGAACCTCCTGCACCTGCCTCTTCGGTAACTTCCTGCACCCTGCTGATTCCTCGAAGTTAAAGCACAATAATATAAAATAATAACTTACCACGATTCTCCTCTTTATTGATTTGTTATTTGTTGTTGTTGTTGTTGTTGTTGCTTTTTTGGTTTTTCTGTGGTGCCAAGATTGAACCCAGAGCCTCCCTCCCATGTGCTAGGCGGGTGTTCTACCACTGAGATAAATTGTCAACCTCTTTCTCCATCTTGATAGTTCCCGGCCCTAAATTCATAACACAAATTGTTTATACCACTAAGATTTTAGTCACCAATTCCCCTGTGAAACCTTTTGTTGTTTGGTGATATCGTTTTTAAATGTATGTATACATAAATGTTTGTATTTTTCTCCTTGAGAACAATGACTGTTATTTCTGCTTAGCAAATCCACTGTTGTCTAGCAAAGATGGCAACAGTAAGTATTGATTGATTAATTTTTAAAGGACTTTTCCAGACAATATTAACATATTTTATGGCCCTTTTGTTCAAAGAGCTTCAAGTGAATTTCAAATGTTTCCCCAATAATCCTGCCAGTACTTTTATGTTTTTATCAGTATTATTATCTAGGCACCTACAGCACTTAGACAACCAACATTTAGATGAATTATCATACGGTCACATCTTGTAAATTAGAGCTATTAATGAGATTAATAATCAATACTGAACTATGAACTGTTAGGAAAGAAGCCATGGAAAGTTAGGAAACAGGTAGACTGGGAGTAGAAGAGATAAAGAGATAAAAGATGAGGAAAAGTACACTCAGGTCTTAGAATTAAACTTCTGATTGTCAGACAGACAGTCAGACTGACTGACTGATCCAAGTCAAAGCGTCCTACCATGCTGTGTGTCTGTCTGAAAGTCACATTGCTGAAGCAAAACCCAACACAGCCTTGCGTTTTGAGAGGGGACGGTGACAAACTAGCTAGAGTCTGGAAGAGAAAGGAGGTGGTACGGGCAGCACAGAGCTCCTGACGGTCACTGGACTTGCTGAGCTCAGCAGCAGCCACCTGTGCTTTCTGTAACACGTTCCTGGGCCCCACTGGAGCACCAAAGAGTGAGCTTAATAAACGCACCTGTTATTCGCTAGCTATAAGATCGCTTCACTGTGTAGGGATTGGGATTTAAACTTGAGAACAGATAATGATGACTTACATGAGAGAGTGCGGACCACATTAACTGGCAAACAGGTCCAGGAGTTTTAATATAACCGATTGGCTTACAGTTTTTTTCCACGTCGAAAAAAAACACAGTGTGATCTTTACTCTGAGAAAAAAGAGACATACTCATCAAATGTATATGACTATGAAATCTAATTTACAGAGTACAAAAGAGCATTTAATGGCATATGGTGTATTCAATGATCATATATCCAAGATTATTCTGAAAACATGATTTCAATTATTTGCTTCATTTTCCCCACGTCCCAGTATGTGGTTCTGAAAATGTGATTACAATACTTGTACATAAATTCTTTGTATATAAATTAATTCACAAAAAAATCCCACCAAATGTACTTTTGTATCTTAATGCATGAAGAATTTACACATTCTCTTCATTTATAGCAAGTCTTTTTTGGAGGGGAAGGGCTTTTGTTTTATTGCTTTGTTTTCATTTTTGGTTTTCGTAATGTGGAGATTAAACCCGCACCTCACACAAGCTAGGCAACTGCTCTACCAATGATCCACACTCCCTAGCTTATGGTAGTTCTATTTAAGAACATAAACATGTTAAGTGAGTATGATGGCACATGCCTGTAACCCCAGCACTGTGGGAGGCTGAGGCAAGAAGATCATAAGTTTGAGCCCTGCCCAAGCAACTCAGTGGCTTAGTGAAACCCTGTCTGGAAATAAAAAATGAAAATGGATAGAGTTACGGTTCAGTGCAAAAGCCCTGGGTTCAATCTCCAGTATCTCTGCCCACCCACAAAAACTAATGTTATAAAATGCTGATTTAAAATAATAAATTTACAGTTATTTCCAGTTGGAATTTTCTATTCATTTAAAATAAGCACTAGAACTCAATGTGCAAGAGTAATTTTAAATGTTCTACCCAGATTGCATTGAAAGAATATGAACACAACAGAAGCAAAATACAAATATTTATATTCTTAGAAAGTTATTTTCAGTAAATAAGGTGCGTTCAAGTAGCTACATTTAAAAGACACGGTTAACCATAAAATTTCACAAGCAACAAGAGAGAAATCTTCAGCTTACCCCTGTTGCTAGAATTTCTCCATCACGTTCATAAGCTAAAGCAGTGACTTGAGCAGTATGGGGCTTGAAAACTTGTTTAAAATAAATATCAGCATCCAAAATTTTCTTCCGCCCTGTAAAAATTGTGAGCCCTTTTGGATCATAGAGTTCAAGAATTCGAACAACACCATCTTCAAATCCTACAACAATTTGTGCGCCAGGGTAGTTTACCTTGGAATAAAATTAAATGCATAGGATCTGAGTTTAGTTGATTAGGAAATGTGTGCCACACAACAGATACATTTCATCCAGACTTGATTAATTTAACACTGGCTGCTCCTGGACAACACTTTTACACCACTTTATGGTAACCTCTATCAATTTTAGACAGTTCGTTTTTTTGTTAGTTTTGTTTTGTTTTGTTTTTTATCACTACAGCCACAGTAGGGTAAACAATGACAATTCAAATTCTCAGTGAGCAGTGTCTGCCACCCACATGCCTGGCACCCCTCACCAGCCATTCAATGGTGAACACAAACAGTCACAGCGTTTCCTGTCTCCCTTCATCACACAAAAGTTTGAAACCGTAGCATATCCTTTGAGAAGACATAACAAAGAAAGCTGACCTAGATTGAGGGCTTGCCTAAGGAAGATACAGGAGAGCTGAGATCAGAAGGGTGCATGGGAATTAACCAGGAAGAGGGAGGTGGGAGGAGATACAGAGAAGGTATAACTTGCACAGAGGTCTTATATTAGCAAAGAACATAACTCAGGGAAAAGTTAGCTTGACTACAAGAGAATAATGTTTCCACAGCAGTCTGGAAGGGAAGATGGCAGGCACCAGATCGTGAAAAGGCTGACAAGATATAAACAGTAGTGGAAAACCATCAAAGGGTTTGTAGAAAGCGATTGCCCAGGAAAGGGAGTGACGTGGTCAGATGAACTATTTTAAAGATGTCATCCTCTCTGCAGTGTGGAAAACAGATGTGAAATGGTCTGGATAGGATGCAGAGAGGCCTTTCCAAGATGGCTGCTAAGTCTGAGCACTAACCCGGCCCCCAGGGAAAAGGTCCCATTTGCACAAACACCAGGTAAACCTGGAGAGGCTTGGCAGCCCCAAAGAGAAACAATGGGCCAGTAGTGCTACCCCCAAAAAAACCCCCCAATTATTGTAAGCTGCAGATACAGTGTGGGGTTTTACTGTGAAAATGACTCCTTCCACATGGCAGTGAGAGTTGGAAAAGAAATTCAATGCAGCATCTTGATGCTTAGAAATGCTATAATCAGAAACCATTTTGGAAAGAGGTTTATTGTGTAAGATGGAGCTGCTTCGGGAATCGTAAGTCACACAACAACTATACTTCAGGGTCTCTGGGGTCAGCCTACCATAGTGACTGGGTGGAGACAGCCACAAGAGACAGTTGTGGAGAGGGGAAAGGCTAGTCGCAGATTTCCCTGCAAAGTTTTAGCAGTGACAAGCTCAGGTTGTAAGGGACATGGTGGTCCCGCCTTCTGTAATGAGAAGTCAGACCAGTGATGTGATTTCTGGGGGAGCTGGGTATGAAAATGCTGCTGTTAAGTCTAATGGATCCTTGGACCTCCTCGTTGCTTGTATCTAGCACAGGGCTCAGTGTTTGTTTGCTTTTCCCATCTGCCAATGTGATCAGCAGTGCGCCTTGGCTCCGACAGTTTCTGCGTCCTGGGGTGCACAGACAGAGAGGCCTCTGTGGGCAGCTCATGAGCCCACAGGACCTGAAACTGCTCAGAGACAGCAGTGACCTGGGACATGCAGAAGCCTAGAAACATTGAGAGCTGCTGGAGTGAATCCACCTGAAGACAGACATCACACCATTCACTGACCCTGCCCAGCAGGAAAGGCCAAGCAGGACGGCATCCATGCAGTAAAAAGTGGGTGTGGAAATAAAACAGGCCCTCAGTGTGACTCACTACCCCCACCCACATTTGATAGATTCCAGTACCACAGGCCATCAGAGGAAACCACTCACCAAACACACTGAGAAATTTTTTGAACTCTTTTCTTTTTTTTGCACTTTTTTCTTTTTTTCCTTTCCTTTGTTCTATGGGTTGCTTGTTTTTGTTTCTTTTTCCCCTATCTTTTACTCTTTGCTTTTGTAATTTCTTCTTATTTCTCTTTTCTTTTACTTGTTCGTCCTTTTCTGTTACTTTTACCTAATTCTATCAACTTCCTTTTATGCTTTAATTGAATTTTTATCTCACATTTCTTTCTTCTCATCTTCCTTTTCTTTCTTTCTCAAATTTTACTTCTTCCATTTTTTCCATCCCTCAACCTCTCCATTTTTATTACTTTTTAGCTATTTAGTTGACTCTATGCTACTATTGCTGAATTTTTTCTACTGTAAATAGTGGTAGAGTTATTGCTTGTGGTAGATATTTTCTGTGTGCCAGTATTTGGTTTGTCTTTACATTATTATTGCTGATCTCTTTTCTTTCTTACAGTAAGTAAGTAACCAGTTTGTCTTGACTTTATTACTATTGCTGACTTTATTATTAGCCATAGCATAGGTGTTGCTTCTAATTGTTTTTTTCCTGTATGCCATTATCTGGTTTGTCTTTCTGTCATCAGTATTACTGCCATTTGTTTTCTGTTCTCTGAGTGGTGCTGAAAATCAAGCCCCAAGAAGAAGGCTAGACATTAAGGACACCCTCAAATATTATGCTGAATAGGGTGAAGAGGGGTCTAAACACCAAAACATAACCAAACCCAAGGACACATTACAGGGAAACAGACTCTAACTAAAGTTATCTCCACAGTAGTAACAGAGTTTTTCTACCCTAACTGATCTTCAACACAAAGTATAAAAATGAGAAACATGAAAAAGTAAGCAAAAGATTCCCCAAAAAAAATAACTCCCCAAAAGCTGATCTCACAGACACTGAAGTAGAAGAAGCTATATGCAAAGAACTCAAAAATGAAGTCATCAAAATGTCTGAACAGATTAAAAATATATATATAAGCAAGTTCATAAGATGCTTCATAAGCTCAAAGAGAATTTAAGTGAACAGATAAAGGATTTTTCTAATAAAATGTCTGACAGTCTGAAAGAATAAACAAACAATAATTGGGTTAAGTAATACAATACATGAATTACTACTTGGGTAAAGAATTAGGAAGTGTGAAAAGAAAGCAAGTAGAAATAGACAATATGAAAAATTTATTGGAAAGCATGGGTAGCAGACTTGACCAACGTGAGGACAAAGTGTCAGAAATAGAAGACAGGATGGGTGCACTTGATCATAAATTCAGTGAGGCCCTAAAATTGATGAGGCGCCATGCAACGGATCCAACAGCTGCTAGATGACTCAAAAACAACTAACTCCGGAAGTATAGGAATACACAAAAAATTGGAAGATAACTCAAAACATATAAAATATATTCACTGAAATTATAGCAGAAAAATTTTCAAATCTATGGAAAGAATTCACTATTCAAGTACAATACAGAACCCTAAACATACATGACCAGAAAAGAACCTCTTCACAACACATCATAATCAAAAATCTAGAAATTCAACAAAAAGAGAAAATACTAAAAGCTCTTAAGAGAAAAACAGCAAGCAACCATAAATGCATACCCATCAAAATAACTGCCAATTTCTCAGCACAAACTTTAAGGCCAGGAGAGCACAAAACAAAGCTTTTTCATGCCCTAAAAGAAAACAATTGTCGGCCTAAACTTTTATATCCTGCAAAATTAGCCTTCAATATTTAAAAAGAAGTAAAACTTCCTTTTTTTTTCTTTTTTTTTTTTTTTTTTTTTTGGTACCGGGGACCGAACTCACAACTTCATGCCTGACAGGCAGGTGCTTACACCACTGAGCTAAATCCCCAGCCAGAAGTAAAAACTTACAACAAAGAAATTTTAAAGATGTCCATGACCACTAACCCAGCATTGCAGAAAATACTTAAAGGAAACCTAAACAGAGACAGGAAACCCACTAGCACCATGAAGGCATAGAGAGAAAAAAAAATAAAAGAATCAGCATTGGAAAATAATGCAATAACAATATTTAATAAACATATTACAATAATAACTCTGGTTAAAGACACAAACTGGCAAATTGGATTTTTAAAACAGTAACCATATACTGCCTGCAGGAGATACACCTCATCCAAGGGAAGTACATAAGCTGAAAATGAAAAAATGGAAAATGACACTACAATCAACCAGAGCCTGAAAACAGCAGGGGTAGCTGTCTTATTTTTAGACACAGCAACAGATAAGCCACAATGACTGACAGAGACAAAGGTGGCCACCTCTTACTGGTAAAGGGAAAAGTTCAACAGGAAAATATAACAAATGTAAATATCTATGCCACCTAATGTTGGCATATCCAACTTCATAAAACAAAAATTACTGGATTTAAAAGGAAACATAGCTGCCAATAAAATCATAGTGGGACACTTTAATACCCCACTCTCACAATTAGTTAAATCAGGCCAAAAAAATTTTTAAATCAACAAAGAAACATCAGAATTAAATGATAACATGAAACAAATAAGCTTAACAGATATCTGCAGAATGTTCCATCTAACAACAGAAGATGCATTTTTCCCAACAGCATGTGAAACCTTTTCCAAAACTGGCCATATCTTAGGCCATGAAGCATGCTTAAATAAATGAAAAAGAATGGAAATAATTCCCTGCGTACTATCAAACTGTATCAGAATGAAGCTAGAAATCAATAGCAAGTCACAGAAATTATGCAAACACACATGAAGATCATTGAGTAATAAATGAATCACGGAAGAAATGAGTGAAATAAAAATATTCCTAGAATCAAATGACAATGAAAGCATAACATAGCAAAACCTATACGACACAATGAAAGCATCTTTAAGAGGAAAATTTATAGCTGTAAATATATACATAAAAAGAATAGAATAATCCAAAATAATGATGCATCTCAAGGTCTTTAAAAGATAAAAACAAATCTAGGCCAGGGATTTAGCTCAGAGGCACAAGCACTTGCAAGTGCAAGGTTGTGGGTTTGATACCAAAAAAATACATAAATAAATAAATAAGACCAATCCAAATCTTAGGAGTAACAAAAGTACGCTTCAATCAATTCTGACTGCATGTTGCTCATTCAACAAACATTTGCTAATTGTGTAAGTACACCAGCAACTGTACATTTACACTCTAGGTGCAAAGAATACAGCATGGTTGTCATAATTTTAAAAAGCAGTCTAGTAAGAAAGACAATAAAGCAAGTAATTTTAGTGTGTTGTGGTAAGTTTTAGAAGAAAAACGTACACAGCCCCCAGAGGAAAACCCACAAAAGGAGGACCTAATTTTTTTTTTTTTTTGTGGCACCGGGGATTGAACTCACAACCTCGCGCTTGCCAGGGCATGTGCTTAAGGCACTGAGCCAAACTCCCGGTCCTGGTTTTTTGAGGCAGGGTCGCACTATGTAGCTCAGGCCGGCCTTGCACTGGCGTTGTAGCCCAAGCTGGCCTCGAACTCACAACGCTCCGCCTACCTCAGCCTCCCGAGTGCTGGGATTAAAGGCATGCGCCACCACGCCCGGCTAGGAGGACCTAATTTAATTTGGAGGTGGGTTCACAGAGGGCTATGCAGAAGTGATGTTTGATCCAAGCCAAGTCATGAAAAATGATGTGGAATGTTCCACAAAAGCAAGGGGGCATGCAAAAAGGGACATGTTGCACATGATGATTACCTGGACATAAGTCTAAAAAAGGAACCATCCTGTGAACATCACACAACCATCTGGAGAAATGATTCAATTACATGGGCTATGTTTTAAAGACTTCAAGTAATAGTATAAAGAGTTTAGGGTAAAGAATGAACCAGGTCTGCCGATCCAAATGCTCCATTATTCCTACTTATTCCAGCCTCATTGTGCTGGCTCTGTTCCCTGACCTAAATTCTTTTTCTGGTCTTGCTCCCATCATGAAACTCTTCTCCATTTCAATCATATTTATATTTGTTTTGTGCCCAGAACCTTTTCTAAAACAGTAAGCATTAAATATTCCCTCAATGGCCAGGGATATAGCTCAATGGCACAGCACCTACCTAGCAAGCACAAGATCCTGAGTTCAATTCCTGATACCAAAAATATATATACATATAACATATATATAAATAATGTATATTTATATATAATATTATATATTAATAATGTATATATAATATATATTATTTATATGTAATATAGAAATATTATAGATATTTATATATAATATACACAATATTTATATATAGATAATATATATTATTAACATATAAGTAATTTATGTAATATATAATATTATATTTGACATTTATGTATATTTATATTATTATAATATGATATTTGTATTTATACTATTGTTTTATACATATATATATATATATATTTATATACATTACCTCAAATGCCACCAAGGCATTTAAAAGACTTGGGTGCAAATTCTTTGACATACTTCCCATGGAGATAACATTTAAAGTCCCTGCTCTTTGAATCTGATAGGGCTTTTGACCATGTGTGAATTTCAACCAATCAAGGATGATAAAAGTGATATTTTGACTCCTGGAGATAGGTCATGAAAGCACATGAGCTTCTGCCTTGTTTGTTAGAATATTGGCTCTTAAACCCCTCCACTGCTGTGTAATATGTGCGTGACTTTCCTGAGGCTGCCATGCTGGGATGAAGCCCAGTCTACATGGAGGAGCAATTAGATAAACATTCCTGTGACAGTCGCCACTTAGTACGGCCTTCAAATCACCCAATGCAGAGGGGCCAGCCTTGTGAACAAGCAATCTCCCAATTATTCCAGGCCCAATTACAGTCACCCTGCCTCTGAAGCAAAGACAGTTCACCCTTGCTGGGACCTGCATGATTTTCCTATCCAAAGAGTAAGCGAGTGACACAAAATTCACTGTTGTTTTATGATCCTATACTTTGGAATGGCTTATTATGGAGTACATAACTGGAATAACTTCTCACCTCGGCCTAATTTTTCCCATAACTATTATTATTATTGAATAGGACACATTTTACTTATAATTTGGTTTATTGTCTGTCTCTGCCTCCATCCTACTAAAGTATAAAATCCACAGAGGCAAGAATGTTTGTAGTTTTGTTCACTGCATTAGTCCAAAAACTTAGAGGAAAGCCCAGCAATAGTAAACAAACTGGAAATAATAGTAGAATGAATGAAATCAGAGACTGATAGGGCACGGACACACAAAAGTTCTGTTAGGCAATTACTTTGCAACATGGAAATATTACCAACCTGCAGTTAGCATAAAAATACAATTTTCAATGAAAGTGTGATGAAACTCATAACACAATGTGGTTGTTATATGATTTTTATCACATTCAGAATGAAATAAGTTAATGTAAATGTTTTATTCTCTAAAATTCTGGTCAGAAAATATCTATACTTCCATAAAAAATAGCACTGATGTGCCATATTTACCAAGAGACCCTGGTAGGAGTACACTATAATAACAAACTTACCGTTCTGGGTGCCCAAGTCAGAGCAGTACCACCTTGTTTGAATTTCATCTGAGCCAAAGGAGTTTTGCCAGCAAAATCATAGATTCGAACAGTGCCTATAAAAAGACAGTTTTAAAAGAAACAAATTATATACATAATACCTCTTGAAAGAATCTTAGCTCACTTTAATAAATCTCATAAATAAATTGATAATACAACAGCTTTTATTAGTCAAAGCTTTCCATTTATGCTTTCAAACAAGTAATTTAAAAATATGAGTAATAAAAAAAGACAGCTGATAACTGGTAAATCCCCTTCACCTTGCGTGGTCCATACAGATTTGCCGTAAGTGGTGAAGAAAGAAAGGCAACAGGAAGAATATGAGGAGCATGCATGCAGATGATGTCAAGGTGAAGAGTGTTTTCGTGGATGACTTATAGATTATATCTTTATTTTAATCTCTCACGATAACCATGGATGCTGCTTTTTGTGCCTTGTCCACTACACAACTGACCTCACTTGCTTTAAGAGGTTTACCTTTTGAAAAAGTTCTCAAATGCTTTTAATCAAACAGCTTTAAAAATTACACTGAAAATAAGATAAAACAAGATCAAATAGATTTTCATCAAGAGCTCCCACTCACAATCCAAGGCAGTGGTGGCCATGAGATACGTGACAGGAGAAACAGCCAAGGCTTCAATAGCTCCGCAATGGAAGGAGAAGAGGCACTCTGGATCCTGGGTCTAAGAACAGACAAACTGCATCATATTTCAAAGATAGGGGAACTTAGAATTAAGGTCAAGTTTAAGAAATGCAACTAGAACTTGACACACATGTGACTTTACTTGAACAGAAGTAAGAAAAAGCAGAATAGGTTAGAAAGAGCACTAGACTTTGGAATTAGGAGTCCTGCCTTTTCACTTAATTAATGACTGTGATTTTGCACAAGTCATTTAGTTGCCAGTTTGCATTTCTTCATTTGCAACACAAGATGATGTATGGTTACTAAATGGAGTATCTGTGAGAACCACATGAGGCAATACACCTGCAAATTCTATATGTTTGATCAGACAATGAGATAGAGATGGTAACAATGATCTAGTATGGAGAAAGATTAAGTATCTCCAAAAAATGGTGAAAGTGTTTACCATGTAAATTAGGGGAAAATAAAAAAAGAGGCAACTTACAATATTTGAAAAACTAAGGTCAAGCTTCCAAATGGCTCCATTGGCATCCTAAAAAAAATTAATCAGCTAATAATATTTTATCATTTTGAACTTTCATCAAATTAAATATTTTTCTTCCTGTGGCTTAAAGTAAGTACAAACAATAATATCAAAATCTTACATATATTGTAAAGTATAATTGACATTTGCTAATTTCTATATCCTTAGAAATAAGCAATTATTTACAGTCAAATGAATTTCTAGTCAAGCACACTTATAGTATTTACAGTGAAATAGACTTCTAGTCCAGACAATCACTTACACTAGAATTTTAATTTTATGTCCAGGTAACTTTAAAGAGCCAAGAGAGAAGAATTTAACTTACCTGAGCCAACCAAAAGTTATTTCCAGTTTCATTCATTTTTATCATAGAGAAGAGATTGACATTCTTGCCTACTTGAAGTTCATTAATAGGCTCAATCTCCAATAATCCAGTTTCATCTATAGTATCAGCAGTGTCTATTGTCTCAAAGTCCCATATCTTGCAAAATTAATAAGAAAATATTTCAAATGATCAGTAGTTTCTTTCATTTTCTAAGATAGAAAAGGCTCTGATTTTTTCAAAAGTTATTTCTTCTTGTTTCATAAACATTAACAATATGTAGAAGTAACTATCACACCAGCCAAAATCCAAATCTTACTATTTTACTCTGAATTGAGGTAAAAGAAATGATCTATAGTTTTCTTTGTAGAGATTAGTGGTAAAGTACTGGCTTGCCTAAAATAAGCTCTATTTTGAGGTTTCTCATAGATCTTTCTTCATATAATGTTGCCATAAGGAATAAATAATTCAGTTCAACAAGACTTTATAATGAGACTTGTTACCCACTGGAAAGGGAAATATACCTTCTTGCTTAAAGATTCAAGCACTATCTTAATTATAATCAGAGCAAACAGATGTAGTCAATGACCCCATTAGAAAATGTTTCTCTTCCTTAGAATCAGTTTATACTCTGCTGTCTCAGGAAAGGATTTTTGTTCCTTGGGAGAGTCCAGACCCTCTGGGAAGAATAAGGGAGCCATTTCACTTCCATGGCAGACTCAGGACACCTACAATGCACCAAACTCAGACAGATCTGGTGGCGTGTCTGCCACATTATCCTCGACTGACTGACCCGGACTCTAGGAAAGCATCTCCTGGGAGATCACCGTTGCCCTATGGCTTAGCCTGGTGGGGTGAAACGGGCCAGTTCCTAGGAACTGACTAATCCCTGAGATTTTAGGTAGGTTTTCCCTAAAGGGTGACAGATAGAAATTACAACTTAAAGGACTGAAGAGGTGAGTTTAGGCTTTGAAAAGGGAAATAAGTTTAGAAATTAATGTTGTCCATGAAAGGATCCTCTGTGAAATGTTTCACTTCTTTTCTCTGGAGGTTTTTCTCCCATTTGGTACATGGACATTTTGGGGTGACATACCTTGGGAGGATTAGTGAATATTTTTATGGCAAAACAAAGGACATTAAAGATCCTCAGAATGATGAGTAAAATCTAACCAGGTCAAATACAATATTGTAAATGGAAAAACCTATAATTAGGCTCAAAAGGCTTGTGGTAAGAGGACATGGGGTAATTTGGCTCACACAGTGTATTAGGTGGAGTAAGCTCAGCAGACATCAGCCAGTGACCAGACTATTTTTTAAAAGGCAGTCTTATTTCTAAACACAATTACAGAATGTCAATAAACTACTACCACATTCTTATGAAAGGCCCCAGAAAGCATACACACCAAGCAGACTACCACGCAAGTCAGTGTGGTGAGCTGCAGTGTGGTACACATTCCCAGAAGGTGCCACACAGTGCGACAGACCAGCAACCCAGGGAACTGAAATGTGGGTCAGCATCCCAGCTCAGTCTAGGCCAGCAGTGGTGAACCTATGGCATGTGTGCTGCAGCCAGTTGTCTGTTGTCACTGAAAGCTCTAAAAGGTTCACCATCGCTGGTCTTGGCTGTAAGCAAGGTGGAGTCCACAAGTAAAAGGATTTCAGTTCCTTAGTGGAAGAAGCAAGAAGAGGGAAACCCAAAGCCCACCCGCTGAACTTTGAGTGTGTTTCCAGTCGTTATCCTCTGTAAAAGATAACGCATACTCAAACATTTGTTCCTAGAAAATGACTGATCCATACCAGGAATTTTGGAAAGCCATATAGGCCCCAGTTTACACTTTACACTATGCTAACATGGACTTTCATCACCTGAGGCTATTATTTTAACAAGTGAACCAACAGAACAAGAGGTGCCTTCAGAAAGTATTGGGGCTAAGATGCGGTAAACTAATTTCAACAAGAAAGCAAATATTTACCAGTTGAGAAGCATCATTCCAAACAAGTTGGTCTTAGGAGGACGTGACCATTAACCTCCTCCATAAAGTGATCTTTATGTGAAATTAAAATCTGACAAAACACTTAGATGATCTGTAAATCTCAGATGGATCAAGAAAACTTACCCTAACACAACCATCTGACCCAGCAGTGATAACCTCACCCTCATCCAGCATTATCTGGTTGATGGGACCATGGTGACAAGATTTTGTGCCCGTCCGGCAGAGCTCCACTTTGATGAGACTGCCTTCCCAAAGCAGCAGGTTGCCCCATTCGGACCCCGAGAGCACCTGGCAGGTGTTCAGAAAGTGAGAAATGTTCATAAAACAGAAAATAAAATGCATGAATGTATATCGCAAATAATAGACACGAGTTATATTTAAGGTTTTTTTTCTTGGCTCTGAAAGTAAAAAGTTTGAATATGAAAAAATAAGAAAATATAGAAATGAAAACCCACTATCTCAGACAACCACTAATCACTTTTTTATGTATTTCCTAGCATCCTGCATTGTTTTAGATTACTGTAAACAGGCTACATATTACTGGAAATTTTTCATATATGTATATAGTATATTTCTTTGTACATCTCTTAAGGATGTAGTTTAGGAATGGAAAAATTAGAGACATTTTTAAAGTCCTTGATTAATTAGATTCTATGTAAGTGATGTTATCAAATTTTATAAGAAGTTAGAGAAGTTACTGGGCCATTACTGAATTGAGCAGGTTATAGCATAACAGTATAATATAAGGAAGCATCTCAAGTTAACTCTATTGAACCTAATTTCCTGAAGTGCATACTACCAAGGATTAGTTTTTAGAATGTTTAACAAATCTTACATGGATAATACTTGAGTATGAACTCTGTGCCAAGCATGGCTTGGGTTCCTCATACTGTGTAAGTTATTTAATGCTAAAAGTCATATAAACGAGGTAAATAGTTCGGCAATACCACATACAGTTGTGCAAGTAGGATACTTTATTCTACTCAGAAGAAACAGCTTTTTCTCATGCCCATAAACATATGGGCCAATGGTAATCCTGACACATATTATCCACATTTCACAGAGGAGAAAGCAGAAGCACAAAACAAGAACTCACCTCAAGTTACCCAGAGCCCTGTGGGTCAAAAGCTTTTGTGCTGACTGTGCCCCGTCAGAAGGCAAATACAGAGGTCAAGGGCCAAACAAGTGTACTTTCTCTCAGGTCCCCGAGAGCTTTAGTACAGAAGTATTTGCTAGGAATTACTGAGACATTTTGTGGATACCAAGAACCTTGACTAGCAAGGTCATACTTTCATAGAGCTTCTGTGCAGACTAATGTTCTACACAACACACTTCAGGAAAATGGCTTCATTTCTAACTCTCTGTGGTAGGGTCCTGCATTCCCATTTTCTTTTCACCTGGCAGAAGGGCAAACCTGCCAATTTTACCATGATTAGGCCTTAGCTCATTTGTAGTAGAGTCTTTAGACTTGTTTTCTTTTTTTTAAAACAGTATGTGGTTTTGATTGGCACACAAAATTGTAGATAATTATGGGGTCCACTATGGTAATTTGAATATATATGTATATGAATGTAAAGTGATAAAATCAGGGTAATTAGCATTCCTTTCTCCTTAAGCATTTGTCATTTCTTTATGTTGGGAATCTTTGAATGCCTCTGTTCTAGTTCTCTATAAAATAAATAGCACACTGTTATGAACTATAGTCCTCCTAATGCGCTGCAGAACATTAGAACTTCCTCCTCCTACATAATTGTGCTTTGGTATTCGGTATCCAGCCTCTCTCTGCTTTCTCTTCCCATCCTCCTTCTTAGCCTCTAGTGACAGCTATTGCAGCTCTGCCTCTATGAAATCAGCTGTTTAGTGACGAATGCCACTAAAGTTGACCAAAATCAATAAAGCATTCCTTTCTGAAATGGCAACTCTTATCTAGCTTTCTTTTTGGTTCTGAGACACTGAGACCCTCATCTCTTTTTCAGTGATGAAAGCAGCTTCCTCCCTAGCTCATCTTCTTGTCTCTGGATTCCCCTTCCTCTAATCCACATTTGACAGCCAAATTTACCTCCTACTTTTTTATTTGTAAAACTACTCTTCCAAAGAACATCAATCCTGTCTGGCTGTTAAACTCCTCATGCACAAGAACTCAACTGTGCTTTCCGACACAAAGTATTCACTCTTCCCCAACGTGGAAGACTTACTCTAATTTGCCCTCTAAATATCTAATATTTATTCCTAACCCTAAACACTGTCAACATTTTCTCTTGTGACTCTATAATTTAACATGGATTCCTTCTCTGCTACATTTATGTAAAATGTGCATGAATTTCATTCTATATTTTAAAAAGGTTGATTGACCTTTATTTTAGCTTAATTTCAGAATATTCAGAATTTGAAGCTAATTAATGTAAGCTCAGCTTATAGGTTTGAATACATAGTATAACCATAATTTAAGGATTTTTATGTCCTTTTATATACCAAGTAGATGACGAGACTATTTAGTTTCTTAAACTTGGAGTGATATTTGTATGCTGGCATTTACTTATAACACACCCTGCATGTAGTAAGTGTTTATCGCATTCTAATAGAAAACCAGATAAAACATTAATGGACAACTGATCCTAAGTAACTACCATTTCAGGCAATAAGCTCTTAGTTTTGTCAGAGGAAGAAATGAAACAATCTAGCAAAACTGAAGGGTAAACTAACAGATTGAATTGCAGTGCTACAGATGCCACTACGAATTTGCCTGATCTTCCTGATTAATAGCTGACAGTTAAAAACAAAAGCCATAAAACTGTAACCTTCGGCCCAGTTAAATTAACCTAGAGCATCATGGCAAAGAAAAAGAAGGGGAAAGGTAAGTAATATAAGCATTGTCTATGACAGCCTAGAAAAAGCAAAACTATGGAGAGAGTAAAAAGATCAGTGGCTGCCAAAGAGAAAGGAGAGAAGGATGAATGGGCAGAGCACAGGGAATTCTTAGGGCAGTGAAGCTATTGCATATGATGATATAACAACAGACAATGCCTGTCACTGTACCCTTGTCCATATCCAGAAAGTGCACAACATGAAGAACAAACATTAACGTAATCTATGGTCTACAAGCACTGACGTGTCCCCACGGTTCCTCAGCTATAACAAATGCACCATTCTGGTGGGTGACGTGGATAATGCTTATGTGGGGGCAGGGTTGTATGGGAAACCTCTGACCTTCCTCCCAGTTTTGCTGTGAATCTAAAACTGCTTTAAAAATAAAGTCTATTATAATGCTTAAGAAAAAACATAACCAGGGATTTGGATCACAGCATGAGTGACTGCTTGGCAAGCACAAGGTCGTGAGTTCGATCCCCGATTCCAGAAAAAATATAAACATTACAATCCCATGATACAGTTAGAAGTTACAAGGCTGCCACTATATTAATATATGAAAATGTTTATATAGTTTGCATGTATATATAATATTTAGCAAAAAGAAATGGTATGTATGGGTGAATTATGACAACTTCAGGGAATATTTAATTTTAATTGATAACTGAAGGAAGTAAAATTAAATGTTCATTACAATCATAATATCTGTCACTGCTATTCGCAGACCTTCTTAAAACACATTATATGTTTTCATACATATAAGCTTTCATATATGTACTTGAAAACACAATCGATCACAGTAGGATGGTGGCTGTACTTGCCTTCCCATCTGGGAGCTCCACATAGCCTTCGATATCGGTAGTGGCTGTTTTGCCAAATCGACCCAGCGATCCCTGTAGCTTGAGTCCAGTGAACGTAAAGGCCATTTCCCAGAACCTAAAAACAAACAAGAAACAGAACAAATGGATCTCAAATAATTTTGATTTATTTTTACTTTAATATGACTCAAATATCTACACACTTCCTAATCATATACTATTTCATTCTTTTGTCTGATTATGTGGTAAGTATCAGGGAAAGCTCTAGGAAATGTAAATGCAGCAACTAAATAGACAAAAAGTTGTCTGACTTCCTGGAGCTAATATTTTGAAGTATGCTGTTTGATACTCACCAGCCACAAGTGACTATTTGAATTTAGATTTAAAGTAATTTAACACAGATAAAATTAAGCATTCAGTGCTTCAGCCAATTTAGCCAATTTTAAGTGGCAATAACGATACATGGTCAGCAGCTCCTAAAGGAGCCAGAACAGAACATTTGTAGTCTGGCAGAAAGTTCTATTGAACAGTATTGTTTTAGAGGACATAAACATTTTCCAAAACATTCTAATGTATTAGTCATGTGACACTGAGTGATTTTTTTTCAACCACACTGTGCTTTCATTTTTTCATGTACAATATGAGAATATCAGTATCCTTTTCCTCAAAAATTGTTGAAAAACTCTAAATGCCTAGCAGTCAGTAATAGTCAGCTAAAACTAACATTTTCTTATAAATAGCCTGAACAAATAAGCAGTCAAAGTGATGGAGACTATATAGGAAAAAAGAGTCTTGGTTTATCCAACTAGATACAAAACAGACAATGGAAGGTGTAAACAAGCCAGTGATACAAAGCCAAAGCCCAGGCAATGAACATGCTTATCCAAAGCTACAGTAAGCCCCTGATCATATGTGTCCATGTATGCTGTGTTCTTTCATAGCACTCTGCAGATGAATTAGTCAATATCTATCTTTCTCCAAAGAACCAGTGCGTAGGAAATAAGACTTTACTAAATGATAAGACAACACAAGGAATTGGAACATTTTGGCCTAAAAACTAGAAGAAAGTTTCTTGAGAATTCACTCAAGATTACATTTTTAAAATTTCCTCAATTTTGTATTTCTGTTTTTTTTTTTTTTTTTCAGTACCGGGGATTGAACTCACAACCTTGCGCTTGTCAGACAGGCGCTTAAGTCACTGAGCCAAACTCCCAGCCCTTATTCTGCATTTCTAATGAATGAATAACAAAAAGACTAGATTTCACTTGGGATGAGAGAAATTCAGTGTAGTCAAGAATCTGTTTCTCTTAAAGAGGCACTGGGAATCGAGTCTGGGCAGCACTAAGGTGGTAGCAGAAGGTTGTCTTAATAAAATGCAGAGGTGTAGCCAGGCGTGGTGGTGCATGCCTTTAATCCCAACACTCCAGAGGCTGAGGTAGGAGGAGCGTTGTGAGTTCAAGGCCAACTTGGGCTACAGTGGGAGTGCAAGGCATAGTGCGACCCTGCCTCAAAAAAAAAAAAAAAAGAAAAGAAAAAAGAAAAGAGAACTAGGGCCAGGAGTTTGGCTCAATGGCTTAAGTGCCTGTCTGGCAGGTGCGAAGTTGTGAGTTTGATTCCCAGTGCTGGGGCGAAAAAAAAAAAGGCAGAGATGAGGGTGGAACAAAGGTAGACAAGAATGAATGCTCCTCTCTGGAAACACACCAGGGAATTTGGAGCCAGAGGCCCGAGATAAGAGAAGGCCCTGCTACTGCTGAGAACTGAGGGTCCCTGGTCAGGAACTGTAGAGACTATGATAACTCCTGCTTTACACATGAGGACAGAGTTGCTATGAATAAGACATTTAATAGCGATATAAAAGCTGAACTTGAAAACACCATGCCAATGTTAGTTACTGAAACACTATTAAAATCTCTTTTAGGAAATGAAGACTGAGATAAGAGAGTAGGTTAAATTTAAAAGGCATTCTTCTCTATCTACTCTGTCTTTGGAAATAAAATCCCACATATCCAACTAGGAAAGGTACATTACCAATTAGTCTTTTTAAAAAATACATTTTGAAATTATCTTAACTTTAACAACAGCAAAAATGTCTCTGGGTCTTAGATCCTCTTAGAAAATATCCACATGCCAGATGTGCCACACACCTAATGCCATCACTCTGGGAGCCTGAGACAGGAACATCAAAAGTTTAAAAATTCAATCTTGGCAACTTAATGAGACCTTGACTCAAAATTAAAAAAAAAAAAAA
>RJWM01027304.1:0-26986 GCA_004363535.1 Dasyprocta punctata
CAATTCTTTTCTGCATCAATCATTCCTGTTAACTGTCATAATATTCTTGTGGGACATAAAGTCCTACCAGTATCCTCTGTTTTAATTCATTTGATTAATTTCTAGTGGCTTAACCTTAGGTCCCTATGTTTTCTTAATTTTAGAGAGAGAAAGGGACAATACCAATCACATGTTTATTCTTAAGAAGATTCTTTTGGTGTGTTTAGCCACCATTAGGCATAATTAATCCTAAAAGGCTATAGGGAAGTGGAAAAGATAAACTAGCAGAGAAGTGACTGGGTATTTCCTCCCCTCTTGTAAGAGTATTTAATATTTTGGTTTTCTAAGCAAATTTCTTGCAGCTGCTCCATTCTCAGTTCATGCCAAGGACCCTGTGTTTATACTAACTGCACCCAAAGAATTCTTCTTACACAAGTTGTACTATTTAAGCTCTTTTGCAAGTCTCAGACTTTATCACAGCCATGGGAAAACAGAACCATACTTTCTTTTCTCAACATTCCTTCTGGTCAAAGGCGAAAGCAGAGGGATTTAATCCCTTAAATACTAAGTCTTAACCTAACAGTGTTTGTGATTTCCGTGTATCAGAAAACTTTCTTAAGACTGTGGCTAGATGCGCTTCCCATTTCGACGCACAGTGAATTGAGGTGAAGACCTTGCAAAGGGACCTGGGGCAATATTTAGTCCCTCTGGGTTAGGGCTCTTTATTTTAACCCTAAAACTGACAACAACAACAACAACAAAAAAAAAAAACCCTCAAGAAGTCAGAATAAAACAACTAGATCAGTTTCTCCTGAGGAAGACTAGGGCCAGCTATTCATCTGTAAGTTCACAATCTCTCAGTCCTGTGGAAAACAATTATTTTGTTTTCTGTGAAAAACCTTTTGAAGGTTTTTAAAAACTGGGTATTGTATTTTTAAATCATCAAACCCCAAATTACGTGGTAGATGTTAGAGATGAAATAGAGGTGGGAGGGGTCAAGCAACACATCCAAGATCGTGTAGTTTATCCTGTAGCTAAGATGGACTTAAATTTGGATCCCTTGTTCCTCCAGCGTCTTTCCACTGTACCAGATTGCTCTGCCCAGAATACCCAGGTTTTTTAAAAGATTCAGTTAGGCATGGTGGTGCCCGCCCTTAATCCCAGCAGTGCAGAGGTTGAGGCAGGAGGCTCACCAACTGTGAACCAGCCAGGGTTACACAGTGAGTTCAGGTGCAACCTGGATCACATAGTAAGACCCAGTCTTGAAAAATAAAACAAAAGCAATCATCTCAATGTTTGTTATCACACAGATACAGGTATCTGAGGCTTTTCCTTGGCATCAGATAGATAAAACTTCATCTATATTCGAGCTGACTTGACAAACATGACTTCTCTCCAGCACTGTATTTATTTTCCAGTTGCTCCTGAAAAGCTCACATGGTTTCTAGACTCCAGTATAGCCTAAGTCTACCCACACCTCAATGCCCTGTGTGCATATGTGACCACTGTATTTATTTTCCAGTTGCTCCTGAAAAGCTCACATGGTTTCTAGACTACAGTATAGCCTAAGTCTACCCACACCTCAATGCCCTGTGTGCATATGTGACTTTACCAAATCACTGAAGTTTTTGTACCTCCTGCTTCCTCATTCTGTGAAGTAAGGAAAGCGCCAGCAGTCTCCCGGAAATGCCTATAGGGAAACTCATGTCTGCATAACCCAGAGGGCGGGCTGGACTAAATCCCTGGTAGCACTGTTTCCAAAAGGCAGACTGCCAGAATCAGTGCACGTGAGACTAAAGAATAGTGGGGTGGTGGATCTTGCCACCAAACTGTGGGTGACACAAATTTCCTTCAGTCTTCGGAAGATACTTGATGACAGTACAAGGTAAGCTGCTGTGTGCGGCAGGCAGCTGATATTATCAACAAGAGTCCATTTCATGCATTTCTTCCCTATTCTGTTCAGTGAAGTCAAGTTAGTAGCTTGAGATCAACAGTGGGGGGAATACTTACACCATGCAAAACCAGCAAGCATGGTAACACAGGCCAGACCAGAGAGCTAGCTGTTAATCACTCATCAGCACATTACTGACAGAGACCAGGCTTGAAGTCAAACAAATTAGGTTTGTACCCAAGTTCTGATGCAGATTAGTAAGAAGTAGGAAAGCTCCTTCAGCCCTCTGAACTTCCAGTTTCTCACCTGTAAGACTGGGGTCCTTATACTTAGTCAAAGAACTATGAGAAAGATGAAGTGAGATAAGGTATAGCAAACACTTAAAAAGAGACCCAGTAAATAGTAACATCAACTAATAAGTCAGTAATGATTTTTATCATTGTTAAAAACCTGGAAGAGGCTTTTAGGTGGATTTAGCTCAGTGGTTTAGGCACCTGCCTGCCAGGCACAAGGTTGTGAGTTCGATCCCTAGTACCAAAATAAATAAATAATAAAAAAATAAAAGCCTGGGAGATTTAAATCTCAGCTGGGTCCCACAGATTTCACTTCTTCTGAGTAATATTTTATAAAGATATGGATATGCATGTGTCAGCCTGGGTTGGTGGTGGTAGATTAACTAATGGTCACCTTGTAGCTCCTGGTTGAACTGAATCAGTGCGGTGCTGGGTGTGGAAGGCCCACCTGAGGATTGTTGGCAACAGCATAAAAGGAGAACAGGACGGGAAGATGGTGTGCTGTTGATTCTCCTGGAGAAGCTGGTCATGCTAGTTTTCCTGATATGAACCCAGCTGTTCTCATAGTCAGAGGAGCTCAGGTCTTTGCTGTCACTGAGGATGGCTGTAGTTCTCCTCAGGGGAGCTCTGGTCCTTACCTTGAGCATCGCTTCCTGGCTCCAGTGCAGATCCCTCAGCTTGACGGCACAGATCCTTCATCCCACTGGCACAGACTTTCTAGCTTCCACTGCTGACCTTCGGGCCTTCCCAGTGCAGATCCTTGATACAGACTTGCACGAGACATTGTCGTGGGCTCTAGGCCTCTAGCTCGACTTGTGGAGGACATTGCCCTGGGATCCAGGGCCTTAGCTGGGTTCTTTGGGTCTCTAGTGTGTGGACAGATATCTTTCACTCTTCTGCATTTGACTTTTTGGGTGAATATTACAAAATAATCCTATAAATTATGTGTCCTATATTCACTCTATTCCCTTGTAAACCCTAACTACAACAGTTGGGAAAGAGTTTGTTTTTTGGGGGGAAAACACTTTTCAAGTTCTTTTATTGTCTCTGTTTGAGAAAATGTTTAAACAGATTTGAACATCTAAACAAAGATAGTTTTAAAGCCAAAAATCCAAGTGCTCTGAGTCTCCTGTGAGTATTTTTCAACAATGTTGGGCCCGGAGCCAGAACACGTTACAAGCATTTTGAATCCACCCCACCCTGTCTCAACAGCAGTCCTCCCTCAGAGAAAGGAATTTGATACAATGCCAGTGAGACTCTTCCTCCTGAGAGCGCTTTAAGGCTTTCATCCTTTTTGTGGAAAAAAAGAAAAGAAAATCTCAAAATAACCATGTGCACAGAATCCAGAGAAAGAATTACTCAAAGATAAAATCTGTAGTTCCCAGGCAAGAAAGCTAAGGGTCTAGACCTGAGGGTCCAATTGCCAGAAGGCAGGAAGAGTGAGGAGAATCGCAGGGCTGGTTTCCTTATCTACCCCAAGCTTCCCTTCTGGTTCTGTCATCACTAGGAGTAGCAGTCACCCTCCTGCCCAAGCAATGGGTATCATCCAAGTCTCACTCTGTTGCCAGGTGTACAGAGGGTGTGGCAGGGAAAGGAGAGAGGAGACAGGAGTCTAACCCTTCCCCAAGCCACACTCACCCAAGAGCTGGAGAAGGAAGAATGAGGATAGGAAGGTCTGGGAGGGGGACCTCTGCTGGAGGGACCCCCGAGAGCTCTCCATCGACGGCTACCTCTTCATTCCTGTGCAGAATTCCCCTGGCACATGCATAGCTGGAGCTTCATCACCACTGCCCTATTATAACCGAGCCAAATTCTCACCCAGCAACATTCTTCCTTCCTGCTTTCCATCAACACTCACCTCAACCATTAAGGGTTGCAACACATACTCTCTTAGCAAAGGAAATGGACCTACTCCAGGATACAGGGTCTCTAGTAACTATGAGACCAGGAGAGTGTTACAGGCAAAAATGGCCTAAGAATAGATTTTAATGAAAATAATCATCCTTTGGCATATGTTTTCAGTATTCAGTGGATTATATAATTCTACATTGTGGATGTGGTTGCTACCACTTTCTCTTTGTTAGCAGAGTCCTGATTTGGTTTCAGTAGCCAGCTCTACCCCAGCAACTCAGTAAAAGGGCCTGACTGGTATAAGTCTGTCATTCATCTTGCTAGTTATTTGTTGGAACTACCATGCCATTCTGGACATATTGCATCATCCTGGTCAGTGAGGACTAAGCGTGAGAGAGGGAGAGACAGACAGACACAGACAGAGAGATAGAGCACAAGGGAGTACTGAGGGGTGTTGGGAAAGATTAGGGTTGATCTTAAAAAGGTAAACAAGGATAAATTAGTAACTTTCAGTAATAATTCTCAGTATGAATGGTTTTAATTTCCCAATGAAAAGACACAGATTGGCAGAATGTATCAAGAAAAAAAATAAAGATATGTAGTATACAAGAAAAACACTTAATCTAACAAGAAATAAACAGATTAAAAATCCAAGGACAAAAAACAGTATTCCATGAAACAGGAACCCAGAAAAAAGCAAGAATAGCTATTCTGAACTCACAGTTGATTTCAAGCCAAAACTAATCTGAAGAGGCAAAGGATAGCACATATTAAGGGAACAATTCAACAGGAAGAGATAATGATTATAAAATATATACATCAATACCTGTGTGCCCAATTTCATAAAACGAACACTACTGTACATAAAAAAATCAGATAAGGGCCAGGGATTTAGCTCAGTGGCCTAAGCGCCTGCCTGACAGGTGCGAGGATGTGAGTTTCATCCCCAGTACCAAAAAAAAATAAAATAAAAATTAAGATAAACACTAACAGTGTAATAGGGAAACCTCAATACCCCTCTGTCACAAATAGATCAATTTTATCAAAAAGTCAACAAAGAAATATTAGAGTTGAACCAAATTCATGAACAAACGTACATAATAGACTTCTATGGTATGTTCCACCCAGCAACAACAGAATACACATTCTTCTCAGCAGAACATGGGAGTTTCTCCAAAATAGAAAATATGCTAGCCCATCAAGCATGCTTAAGTAAATATAAAAGAATCAGATTTATCCTAAAAATATTATCAGACCATAGTGTAATGAAACTATGATCAATGGCAAAGGAAACCACATAAATTATACAAATAGAAATTAAACAATACCTTTTTTAATAATCAAAGGGTCATAGAAGAAATCAAGGAAGAAATTAAACATTTTCTAGAATCAAATGATAGTGCCAGTACAACATACTGGAACTTAAGACACAATAAAAACAGTGCTAAGAGGGAAGTTTATAGTGGTGACTGACCATATCAGAAAAACAAATGAGTGAGCCCAAGTACATAACTTAACCCAAAGCTAGCACAAGGGGAAATGATAAATATGAGTGCAGAAATTAATGAAACTGAGGCCAAAAAAATTACACAAAAATCAATGAACTGATGAATTGGTTTTTTGAAAGGATGAACAAAATAGACAAACCCCTAGCCAATCTTACCAAAAAAGGCAAGAAAAGACCCAGATCAATGGAATTAGAGATGAAAAAGGTGAAATCATAAAAGACTGCCAAAATCCAGATGATTATCAGTAACTGCTTTGAGACTCTGTATTCTAGAGAAATAGGGGATTCGGAAGAAATGAATAGATTCCTAGATACATACAAACTACCAGTGCTAATCAAGAAGACATAAAAACACTAAACAACCCAATATTAGGCACTGAAACTGAAGAAGTAATAAAAAAAAAAAAGAACTGCCAACAATGAAAAGCTCCAGTCCTGATGAATTCACTGCAGAATTCTACAAGAACTGTAAGATCCAACACCAATACTCC
Source organism: Dasyprocta punctata (assembly GCA_004363535.1). Taxonomy (NCBI): domain Eukaryota; kingdom Metazoa; phylum Chordata; class Mammalia; order Rodentia; family Dasyproctidae; genus Dasyprocta; species Dasyprocta punctata. The sequence goes on from RJWM01027304.1 coordinate 6,013, forward strand.
TCAAAGTCTTCTGTGAAATTGAAAGGGAAGAAGTACTCCCAGCGTCATTCCTGCAAGCTAACATCACCAAATTCCAAAACTAGACAAGGACCCAGCCAAAAGAGTGAATTACAGGCCAATCTTTTTAATGAACATTGATGCAAAAATCATTAACAAGATACTGGCAAACAGGATGCAATAAATCGTCAGAAGACCATATGTGATGGCCAAGTAAGATTCATCCCAAGGATACAGGATGGTCCAACATGCACAAATCAATAAATGTAATGTATCACATAAACAGGAGCAAGGTCATAAACCACCTGATCGTCTCAATTGGCCCAGAAAAAGCCTTTGATAAAATCCAACACTCCTTTATGATAAAAACAAATGGAAGAAAATAGGTATAGAAGTATGTTATCTCAATCTGATAAAAGCCATGTATGACAAACCAAGGGCCAGCATCATATTAAATGGAGAGAAGCTGAAAGTTTTCTCTTTAAAATAGGGAACAAGACAAGGATGTCTGCTGCTACTTCTACTCTTCAGTATTGTTCTGGGAACATTAACCAAAGCAATCAAGCAAGAGGAAGAAATAAAAGGGATATGGATAGAAAAGGAAGAAGTCAAAGTATCATTATTTGCAGGTGACATGATCCTGTACATAGAAGACACAAAAATTTCACCAAAAGACTCCTAGAATTAATAACCAAATCCAGTAGCATAGCAGGATACAAAGTCAACACACAGAAATCAATAGTGTTCCTGTATGCCAACAACAAATTCACCAAGAAAGAAATTAGCAAAGCAATACTTTTCAAAATAGCATCAAGAAAAATTAAATACCTAAGAATTAACCTAACCAAGGAAAGGAAAGACCTCCACAATGAAAATGATAGTATTCTGAGAAGGGAGGCTGAAGAGGAAATCAGAAAATGGAAAGATATCTCCCATTCCTGGATAGGCAGAACCAATATAATCAAAATGGCCATACTTTCAAAACTGATGTGTCAATTTAAGATAATCCCAATCAAAGTACAAAAAGCATTCCTCACAGAACTAGAGGCAATAATCCTAAAATTTATATGGAATCAGAAGAGACCCAGAATAGCAAAAACAATCTTGGGCAACAAGAACAAAGCTGGAGGCACTGTCGGGCATGATGGCACACACCTGTAATTTCAGCACTTGGAACGCTGAGGCAGGAGGATCATTGCAAGTTAGAGACCAGCTTGGGCTACAAAGTGAGCTCAAGACCAGTCTAAACTGCATAGGGGGACCCTATCTCAAAAAGACAGAAAAAAAAAAGCGGGAGGTACCACAATCCCAGAGTTCATGACCCTATACAGCTACAGTGATAAAACAAATAAACAAACAAATAAACCCAATATCATATTATTACAAAAGAAGGCACACGGACCAATGGAACAGAATAGAGGATGGAGAAACAACTTCAAGCATATTCAGCTATTTGATCTTTGGCACAGGGGCCAAAAACTTAATGCTGGAGGAAAGATAACTTCATTGTCAAATGGTGCTGGGGAAACTGGCTAGCGACAGGTAGATGATTGAATGTAGACCCATATCTCTCACCTTATACTAAACTAAAATCGAAATGGTTGGATCAAAGATCTAAAAATTAAAACAGAAACAAGCTGCTGGAAGATAAAATAGGTAAAACTGTTGAAGATATAGGCATAGGTGAGGACTTTCTAAACAGAACAAGAGATAACACCAAAAATCTACAAATAGAATCATATCAAACTAAACAGCTTCTGCACAACAAAGCAAACAGCCAAAGAGTGAAGAGACACCTAAGAAAGGGAAAAAGAATTTCCAGCTATTCATCAGAGGACTGATATCTAGAATATGTAAAGAACTCAATAAAATTAGAACCCCCCCAAATAAAAGGCCCAATCCAAAAATGGGTAACTGAAATGAATAAACTCTTCTCAAAAGAAGAACAAATGGGCAATAAATACTTGAAAAATGCTCAAAATCGCTGACCATTAGAGAAAGGCAAATTATTTTTTTATTTTAAAAAACAAAACAGAAAAAAGAACAGAAATGATACAGAATTTTAAAAAACAGTGGGAAATTAACACCAGTTAATATAGTGCATATTGTTATCTTAGAAGTAGTTCAGGTTACAAGATTTAAGGAATGAAAAAAATGATCAATCAAACAATGAAAGCACGAACTGTTCTTTTCAGTGAACTAACAGAGATTAATAGTACAGTTACCTATACACCGAGGTCTCATCTCTGGAAAGAATGGCTGTCATCGAGAAATTCGCTAATAACAAATGCTGGCTCTGTAGGGCAGAAGAACTCTTTTTCCTTGTTGGTGGGAATTAAACTAGTACAACCACTATGGAAATTAGTATGTAGAGTGCTCAAAACAAAACCAAAAAGCAACAAAAAAAAATTCCATTTGACCAAGTTATTCCCCTTCTAAACATCTTCCAGAAAGAGGTGATGTCATCATATTACAGTGACACATCCATACCCGGGTTTATAGCAGCACAACTCACAATAGCTAAATCTTGGAAGCAGCCTGGATGTTCATCAACAGAGGAATGGATAAAGAAAACATGGTATATATACACAATGGAGCACTACTATGCAATAAAGAAGGATAAACTTGAGTCATCTGTAGGAAAATGGATGTAACTTGAGACAATAGTATGAAGTGAAATAAAGCAGATGCACAAGCTTAAAGAGTACATGTTTTATCTTTATTCAGAAACACAAAATATAAGTAAAGAACAAAATAAAAGATAGATAATAGGAACAAATTTTAAGTGTTGAGGGGGGATACAGCCAGGAGGGAAGGGAGGGGAAAGAGATATCAAAAGAATCAAGATGTGTTATATACATCAGCCAACATATCACAATGAATGTAATGATTATGTACTATAAACATGTTGTAATAAAAAATAATCTCCTCCACAGATAAAACTACAAAAAAAGAAAGAAAGAAACAAAGAGGAAGAAAAGAAAATGAAAGGAAAGGAAAGGAAAGGAAAGGAAAGGAAAGGAAAGGAAAGGAAAGGAAAGAAAAGAAAAGAAAAGAAAAACATAAACAAGGATGAGAAATTTATTGCCGCTGGCTATTGTTGAGTGACAATGGATGGCTGGGACTCTGCAGCCACTTTGTGACTAGGAGGAGAGGTGGCCCAAAGATTAGGTGGATTCCCTAATGACGCCTTGTAGAAAGCTAGAAAGACCCTGTTTTGTTGTTGTTGTTGTTACTGTTGTTGTGTTTTGTTGTTGTTGTTTTTGGTACCACAGTTCGAACTCACAACCTTGTGCCTACCAAGCAAGCACTTGAACTGCTGAGCTAAATCCCTGGCCCAAGACCCTGGGTTTTTTATGACATCTTTTAGTCACAAAACTAACCAGCTCTAGAGAACTGTGTGTCTGTTATCACACATCATAAATCCTTTATCGTTTGGGCTAGTCAAGTCAGGGTGTCTGTTGAATGCACCCTTTTACAGCAGGTAAAATTAAGACATTTACTTTGGGGGACAATTTACAATGATTTTTTTTTTTTTTTTTTTTTTGAGACAGAGTCTCGCTACGCAGTTTAGGCTGGCCTTGAGCTCACTTTGTAGCCCAGGCTGGTCTCAAACTTGCAACAATCCTCCTGCCTCAGCCTCCTGAGTGCTGGAATTACAGGCGTGCACCACCATACCAGGCTCACAATGAATTTATATTGGAGAGCTCATCAGAAAGGTACATTGCTTAAAAGCAGGAATTCTATGGGAATTTCGATTAGATTTTTCTATGACTTTGATGGCAAATTATATTATGTTCCTATTTGTTTGTTTGCTTGTTTGTTGAGACAGGGTCACACTATGTAGTCCAGGCTGGCCTGGAACTCACTATGTAGCCCAGGTTGGCCTCAAATTTGCAGTGGTCCTCCTGTCTCAGTCTCCCAAGTGCTGGGATTACAGGTGTATGGGACCATGCCTGGCACTATATTATATTTTTAAAGTATATAATATAACATAAAATGATCTCCACCAGGCAGAGACATCCACACAGACATTGCTCCCTGTCAGGCCCCATGATTTCAATAAGAGGACCATAATCTTACCCTTCTGTATTGGCTGCCAATACATTTGCATCCAGGGTCCCACAATCCTCTTTGAGGTCCTCATCTCAGCGACCCAAGGGCTTCTCACAAAGCCCCAGCACCCAAAGATCATCCTTTAGGTGCCACCCTAGGGACCAAGCCTTTAACATGTGGGCCACTGCAAGACGGCTGACATCCAAGCTGGAGCAGAAACCAATTTTTTTTTTTTTTTTAAGTAAGACAGACTGCCACGTTCAGCACCTCATTTGGTTATGTCTGGAGTCTTGGAAGCTTGACTGCTCTACGTTCTCCTATGAATGGACCTGGAAGCTTGTTTGGAGGTTCTAGCGCAGCTATTCGTATACCCTTGACCAAGGAACGATCCTCCTCTATCGGGGGTGGTCGTCCTCTTCGGCCAAGCACACAGCTTCGGGAGGGACACACATGGATCGTTAAGGGAGGAAGGGGACACCCACCTAGCCAGCCACATCAGCCGAATCAACCGTGGCGATCAGTGGGGTGACAGATATCGCAGCCAGCTCACCCTCACATCCCAGAAACCAATTTTGATTCACCATTTCTGGAGAGTTCTTACTTTGTTCTTTTTTGTTACTAATGAAACAACTCTGCTTGATGCATTTCCCTCAGCTCACAGATCCAAGTGGATCAGGTCTTAAGTCAGACTGGGTCCTGCTCCAAAGTTTCTAGGTCAATGCTCGAGTAAAGCTGTGCCCTCTGCTCATCTCCAGGGATGACTGAAGTCCAGCACGCAGCTAGGCTGTGACATTGCAGGTCTACTATCCCCGCCAGCAGCCCCTCATCTCTGCGCAAACCATGACCCACCACCTCCAAGCTTAGTTATATCTGCATCCAAAAACAAAAAACCAAAAAAACCCCACCATGACTACCTAAGATTTCACAGTAGAACAATCCCTGGCTAGTATTTCTCATACTCTAGGAAAGAGATGCATACTCAGCAGCAACTTTTCTTCCAGCTCACTTTGCTCTCTTGTCCTTCTTTTGTGTCTCATGGCTCCTCCAGTCCAATTTCTCTTCTAAAAACTCCTTACTGGGACACTCACCTTACCTCGATCCAGAAATATCTTGGTTTCCCAGCTCCCACGGTGTCTTCCCAATTAGTCATCAGCAAAGTCCAGAAAGATTTCCAAAGAAATCTGCAGATGCAAAACATCATCACCCAGTGAAGGAGGAGGAGAAATTGAGTAAAGGCAAAATACTTGAGGAGTAGAAGGGAGGAAAGGCCAGTGACATTTATATACGAGCCAGTTTCCACCACTAATCCCTGCAGGGATGAGGGAGGAGAGCGTCTCATCTATCAGACCACCGTGTGCTCTTTCTGAGAACACAGGAACTTTTACGAGCTCCGGGATCACGAACACCGTGCTCCTTTTGAACGAACACCGCGCTCCTACTGAATGGCAGGTTCGTTTTTATGGGCCGTGGGAATCCTCTCCTGATGGTGCTTCTGCATCTGTGTGGGTCATCACGGAGTCCACAGCCAGCATCACACCACGACTCTAGTAAAACCCAGTCTAATATGGAAACTGCGCAAGCCTACATGCTAATGTCACATGTGGATCTGATACTTCCTGTGCGAGTTTCTCTTGGCTACCAATTCCCCCACCTGCCGCTTTCCGATCCATTACAGAATAAGGTGGCGTGTTAAAAGAGCAAACGAACAGAAACGCAGGGAGAGCCTTCCTTCTAGTTCCTCCTTCACAAGGTGACCCCTGCCTCTCTCCCCTTGGTTTCCCTGCTTCAACCCCATCACAGCGTATCTCCAGCCAGAGTTTCCCTCTTTCTCCTAGTGGTCTGGACCTGAAAGCCAGAAGACATCACTTGCTTTTCTTTTCCTTCTCTCTCAGGCAGTCACTGAGGGCCCCACCCACGTCCTTTGCCCTGCACATCTGTCCTCTTCTCCGCTGCCACCGTCCGGTTCTTGTCCAAGCCCTCATCGTCTCATCCTGGACCATGGCAACCTCTTCCCCTTGGCCACTGTCTTAGCTACTTTTCACTCGTTGTTGAGACAAAACACCTGATGCCCAAAATTAGAGAAGGAAAAGTTTATTTAGCTTACAGTTTTTGGAGGTTTCGCTCCATAATCAGCTGGCTCCAAGGCAGGGTGGCATGGCACTGGGGAAGCACTTCAAGGCAGCAGCAAGCAAAAGCAGCCAGAGTAAAAGGGGCAAGAGCAAGCCTCTTCTCCTCCCTTATATTGTACACAGGACACCCCGCCCCCCCCCCACCCAGGATGGGTGTAGCTTCACAAATATCCTTGCCTCCCTTTGCACAGGATGAAGAGATTTACAAAGTAAGGACCCTGGCTCCCTGCTGAGTCGCTCAGCTAAACTTCCCACCTTCTCAAATTGACACAATGAACAGGTTAACTGCTTGTGCTCTACACCGCAGCATGTAGAGCTGCTGCCTTACTTAATTAAGCTTCTAGACTTCTCAAGTTGACACAGTGTATAAACCATAACAGCCACGGAGCTTCCCCATTCCAACCTGTCACACAGAGGTTGCATTATTATTCACTAAGCACCTTCTGATCCACAGAAACATTTTTTTTGTTGTTCTTTCTCAGTTTAAGCCCAAAATACAAGATTTTTTTTTTTAAAGCTAAGATTCTTTTACATCTAAACTATCATCAAGGCTTTTCGGATGATTTCTTTGTAACCAAAAAAATTTATCCTCTCACTTTATAAAAGGAGAGATATGAAAATAATAAGGCGTGTTTGGTGGACTTCATAGTTTAATTATCTCTATCAACCACAGAAATGACTGAAGGAAGGGTGACGGCGCCTTTGAGGGGATCCAGATTCCAGTGAGGCCTCTGCCTTTTTAGACAAAAAGTAGACTAGCTCCTTACTTTGGTCTTTTCTAACCATATTTAACCAGTCCCATGACCTGTGCAAGTGCCAATGTTACAGGGACTTACTGAAAACTAAGAGTTATCGTACACTTGTTGCCACCTTACTGTTCCTCTTGATCGCTACGTCCCTGGTCTATCTGCAGTTAACACTCCTAGACCCCTTGGTTAAGCGAAACTCTGGTGTCAGCTGCTTCCTATGCCTTCATTAAATGTTGCTCTGATCTGAATCCAGTAGAAATCATTCCATCCTGGGAGGAGTGATCCTCGCCATCTGAGAACTACTCCAGACACGTCCTGTTCTGAGTTACTGGTGTTCAACCCAGAGATTGAGCCCTACGATGATATTGTTGGGTGATTGCTCACATGTTATGAATAACCAATTTATATTTTGTGTGCTATCAAGATAGATTCTAAATATTTCATCACCAAGGGCTTCATCTCCCTCAATATCCTTGAACACGAGTAAGCCACAATGAGAACAGGATCGAGTTTATATCGTTCATGAGTTTGACATACAAAATAATTTTAAAAAGGGGAATTTCCAGCTTCTTTGGGTATCCAAACTAGAAATTTTCAAAGGAAGTTAGTGTTTACTCTTTGGAGATAAACATATATTCTGCCATGATTAAGGCTAAGACTCATTCTAAAAGAAAACACACTGACCAAGTATTACACAAAATGAACAAGTTTTACTAGTTTTTCAATCTGGTTTCATAATAAAATAGACCAACTCAAACATAACAATTTACGCCACTAGAAAGAAAATATATTGAGCACTCCAAAATTTTCTTGCGCCACTTAATGTGTTTCTAAGCTGCGTCTCTAAGCCTTTATACCTGTAGAACAGAAAACTCAAATGGCAGGGTTAGGGTCAAAAATTATGCATGGGAAAAAAATTTACCCAAGAGATCTAATACATGACCAACTATTTCCTCTCCTGAGACATCATAATTCAGAAAAACTAGATGATTTGTTAAAAGAAATCTTGCTTTACAGTTGAAATATTTACTTTTTATTTTATTTTATTTATTTTTTTTTTTTGCAGCACCGGGGATTGAACTCACAGCCTTACGCCTGCCAGGGCAGGCGCTTAAGCCACTGAGCCAAACTCCCAGCCCTGGTTTTTTGCGGCAGGGTCGCACTATGTAGCTCAGGCCGGCCTTGTGCTCACGTTGTAGCCCAAGCCGGCCTCGAACTCACAACGCTCCGCCTACCTCAGCCTCCCGAGTGCTGGGATTAAAGGCGTGCACCACCACGCCCGGCTTTACAGTTGAAATATTTAAAGATATATTTTAAAAAATGTCATTCTTAAAGCTGTAAGCATATAAAATATAAAATGGGCTAATGGTATTTTATAGTCAAAACTGTTCCACTTTTCCACTTTAGTGGGATCTGTAAAAACCCTAGAAATTCTCACTGCACAAAGCAAGACTGTGGCCCTGACAGGTCCATTTGGATCATTCTGGTGGATTTTTTTTTTTTTTTTTTTTTTTTTTTTTTTTTTTTTTTTTGTACCAGGGATTGAACTCACAATCTCGTGCCTGCCAGGCAGGCACTTAGGCCACTGAGCTAAATCTCCAGCCCTATTTTTTGAGACAGAGTCTCACTATGCAGTTCAGGCTGGCCTTGAGCTCACTTTGCAGCCCAGACTGGTCTTGAACTCACAAGATCCTCCTGCCTTAACCTCCCGAGTGCTGGGATAAAAGGCATGTACCACCATGCCTGGCTTGGATCATTCTGGTCTTGTCAGATAGGATCACATACATGTTTCGTCCAATGGAATTTGCAAAGGTACATGGCTGGATTCACCATATGATGTATGTTTAGGAGACCAAATATATTCAAATAGAAACTGATGAAAATAAAACTTCAAACTCCACTGGAAAGAGCTATTTCAGGTTCTCTCAGCCACAAACACTGTCCTCAAATTGCAAGTAGTACATCACAGCACTTGCTACCCAATAAACACACTTAGGACCTTCGATCCGAATCCTGCAATCTATGCCACAGTTCCTCTCTCCCAAATGGTCCCTAAAAAACTTCCGAATCCTTGGCTTCCTTTCTGAAGTTCTTCAGATGGAAAACATTCGATGTAGTCAGTTTCCTTTTATTACTTTTGGACCTTAGTGTGGGTCATAAGACTTATAATGGAATTTTGGTTTTATTGTTTGTCTCTTTTTTCTTCATTTCATGTTAATCCTTTTGCTTGTTTTTTTTAAAACTGCTTCCTTTCACATATGATTCTTTGAACGAAATTAGTCTTTCTCAAACAATCATAGGGGCCACTCATCTTTCTAAACCTTAAATTTATTTGTAGCCTTAAACATCACTAAAATGGATATTTTAACATTGACAGCTCTATACGCTTTAATGGGACCACAAGCACCCATCAATTAGTTGCCATTGTTGGTATTTCTCAATGCCTCAGAGGAATTCAGGACATCAGAAAATAAAGAAAAATGCAAATAATTGTGTAAACTGTGGTCCAATTATTTTCCCATAAAACCACACAGGAATCTTTTCATGATTTTTTAAAAACTCTTCGAGGGATTCTGTCCTACAAAACTAGACCAATTAAGATCAGACTGCAATTAATAACTATTCACACGAAATGGTACCTCAGTGGATATCCCTGAGCCCATTTTTCTTGAATAAAGACGCAGCTCTCTTATCTTTACCATACCATGATATGGTTGGTTCTTTGGATATGCTAATCTAGTTTTTGCAAGCATTCAAAGCTTTTCTTTCAATTACTCACATTTTACTGGTAGTCTGACATGACAACTTACCAAGAGTGGTTCACTAATAGTGCCTTTAATTGGTTTACAAGAGAATTCCTAAAATACCATTTGTAATGCACAATTTATCTCTGGCAGTGACCCTACTATAAAAAAAAAAAAGAAAGAAACAAAGAAAAAACTTAAACTAGAGCATAAACTTAGTGACTAGAATAGTGCTAAATAGTAAAATTGCTCTACACTATTTACTGGTCAGCTGAGATGGAGTCTGGTAATATTTAATGAATTTTATTGCACCTGAGTAAATATATTAAAAACAATCAATAAAAGGTCATCTGCTTAATTAAAATTGATTATGCCAATCCTTGAGACTTAGGCTCCTGTTAGGCCTCGACTAAGTAAAATTTGAATGCAAAATACGTTCCAATACTCTTTTGATGTTTGTAATTATCCCCACAAATGGTTGCTCTGCTTTTTACCAAGGACACTGCACAAAATGAGAGCAAGGTCCCCACGGTAAACTCTGCTTCTCTCCGATTTTGTGTCACCAGGCTGTTCTGTCTGTTTGCTGTCTCCCCTACTAGAGGGGTAAGTTCCATGGTATTATGGTTTATGTCTAGATGTCCCCTCAGGAGACTTGTGTGCTCAGAGGTGGGGCTTTTGAAAGGAGAGTGGATTGCGAGAAAGTTTTACCTGACTTGCTGTTAGGAGTTCGGGCCTGAGTGGAAGAGCTGGGTCACAAGGTCTGAGACAAGGAAGGGCACAACTCCCTTCCTGGCTGACTCTGTTCCCCAGACTCCACGCCATAAGCCTCTTTCCTCTGCCGTTCCTGCCAGTGGATGACAGACTGAACCGTGAGCCAAAATAAACCTGTCTTCCTTTAAGTGGCAGGTGTCAGCACTGTGTCCCAGCAATGAAAAAGCTACTTAAAACAGAATTTGGTACCAGAAAAGTGGAGTCACTGCTACTATGCTACCTGACCATGTGGCTCCAAAGCCTTTGGGAGTGGTTTGTGGGAAGAACTTGGCAAGGTGTAGAAATGCCGACTGAAGAAGCAGCCCTAGAATGCGGTGAGGCAAACTTGATGGGAGGTCTTAGATGTTATGGTTTATAACTAACGAAGGTGCAAAGGTGATAGGATAATTAGGGCATACAGATGACTTGCTGTTACAAGGTGGGACCTGACTGGAAAAGATGGGTCACAGGGGTGTGACCAGGGAGAGTGCGTCTCCCATGCTGGTTTGATCTTCCATCAGCTCTGCTTCACAGCTGTCATTGCCATGAACTACTTTTCTGATGCCATGCTCTTGCCATGGAGCCATCAGACCACGGACTGCACCTTCAGTCTTCCTAGGTGCAACACTGCCCAGTAGGCAATTGACGCTTAGTAAGAATTTGCTAAAGAAATAGTCCTCCCTCTCCTTTACAGACAGGACATGGTGAGTTTTCTCAGCACTTGGTGGCGGCCACATGAATGGTTGTGACAGTGACTGTGCAGGACAAGCAGTGCTTCGCAATCAAAGCAGTCACTTCTCAGGGGCTGTCAGACTTAGGAGCTCAGAACCCTGGCTTTGTCCCTCCCTCTCGCTACAATAACCAAGGCTGGACTTGGGTACAAGGCTTCCTGTCTTGGAGATCCCAGATCTGGCCAGGGAGAGAGGCTTTGGAAGATGCAGGCCTTCTACTAGTCAGCTGCCATCAAGACTTGGATATGTGTGTGAAGAGGACCACATGTACATTTTCTACTCTGGATGGGTACATTCAGCCTCTCTGGCTTTATTGTGACTTTCAGAAGAGCAGGTCCTCAGTGAGTATGTGGGGTTTTACTTGGTTGATGTTGGAATGAAAATGGCCCCTAAAATTCCAAATGCAAACAAATGAAGAAAAATTAAAAGATGGTCATAATTTTCCTGTCTTATGCTATATGCCTGAGGCTCTAAAAATAGTTTAAATGAAAACATTTACATTGATATAAAATAATTTTTAATGTCATATTAGAAAATTCAGCAGAAGGAGATGGACTGAATTCATATAATCGAATCTCTTATGTGATCTGGAGGTGGAGTCTGTTTGTTTATCTTTCAGAATAGCCAGATTTAAGCCTCATTTTTCCAGTAGTTGCTCAGAGACATTAGCCCCCAAACGAAGAATACTGAGCCAAACCAAACATAACCATTGTCATCTTGTATGTGATTTAACTTCTTTCCAGATATATTTCCTCTTCTGTTTAATGGGGATCACATTTGCCTCCCAAGCTACTATTGGGGTTAGTAAAAGAGTATATAATATAAACCAGGCACAGGGGACACACCTGTAATCTTCAGGAGGCTGAGGCAGGAAGATCACAAGTTCAAGCTCAGCCTGGGCAACTTAGTGACTTAGTGAGACCCTATCTCAAAGTTAAAAATAAATAAATAAATAAATAAATAAATAAATAAATAAAAACGATTGGAGATATAGCTCAATGAAAGGGCCCTGAGTTCAATCTCTAGTACCACAGACATATCAAAAAAGATTATGTAATATAGAAGGTTATTTACATTTTAAGTAGTAGTTAGGTTGTTAGCTAGTGGCTATCACTATGATGCAAAGTTATGTATAACTACTTCAGTTCTTTGCAAAAACACCATGCCAAGCACCATCCTCTGTGTATCAGATCCCTGAGGGCCAGTATTATTTCAGCTCAGAAACATGCAACATTTTCGAAAGTAGGAAAGAAAGGACCGGAACGTGTTGTGACAGAGGAAAGTTACATTCGCTCACCTGCCTGCTTCATGTCAGGTCCTGTCCCAGCGAGGGCAGCGCTAGGACCTTGGGACGCCGACAGACTATCCCCCTTCCTGAAAACCTCAGCCCCTGGTTGAGTCAGATGGAACATCTGTGTTAGTAAGATGCATGCACAGGACGTAGGCGTTTATAAAGTCTCCACAAAGTTTAAATATTTCATCTGTGATTTTCTTCCTGTTCACCACCACCATCCCATCAGCTACACAGCACGTCTGATAAATACAAATCTATCGAACAGTTTTGCTAAGGAAACGATTTTAAGAGAGGGAGAGAATCGTATTTTCTGGTAGGCGAAGTACACAGAAGCTACTTAGAAGGCTCTGCTGTGTTTGGCAGAATCAGAGGGCCACAGGGCAGATGGCAGACATTGAGAAGTTTTCCCATTTGTCTTCAAAAATGGCCTTCCTGGCTGGGACCCTTTGTGCAGTGCACAAACCCCACAACTATAGAGGAGCGTTCTTTAGTATTCCAGGTACTGTCACAGCCTGGCTTTGCAGTCATTACAGTGTCTGGCATCTGTATGATGCTGTAGAGATCACAAAGCTCTTTCAATGTTATCCTATTTAATCCCTCTGAGAATCATTTTAAGAGATATTATCTCTGTTTCATAGACAAGGAAACTTAGGTTAGAATAGATGGGTGAGACAAGGCCTAGTATTAGAAACCAACCCTACTTCACATTCAGTTCTTGCTTCATAGCATCAAAACCACTCCTTCTTTCTGCCCAGTTTAAACACACCAGCTCATTTGGCCATTTTTCTGATACCTACTTCTCCCCACCTACAATTATTTGTGTAGGACCCTCAGTCCCACACCTCTGTAGAGCATCACAGACTCCAAAATCCAAGCACCTTCGTACAGATCAACTGACAAGTCAGTAGGAACCAAAAAGTGTCACCCTGGATCTGCTTTCAGTCTCCCTTTCTGTGATTGGTATATGTTTACCATGCATGATATTTACATTCATTTTGGGAAATGGAGAACCAGAACCGAAGGTCAATATTCTGTTATCACATCAAATGGTCTAATGTCTGAGCTCTCTTAGAACAGAATTGGTAAATATATATGATACATCGTGATCACTTTTATTCCCTTCCCTCTTCCCTCTCGGCCTGCCTTTATTTTCCTCTTTATTCATATTTTGAGTTCCTCACGTAAGAGCAGAGAGCCCCATCCATTTTCCCACATATGACATGAATCCATTCACATCCTGCAAGAGTTAAAGGCATCAGACTATACTGACGCATACATATCCCTGTTGATAGCAGTGCGATTCACAATAGCTAAGCTCTGGAAACAGCCTAGATGCCCCTCAAAAGATGAATGGATAAAGAAACTGTAGTATCGGCACACAATGGACTATTATGCCGCCCTTGATCTTGAGCGAAGTCTTGCTCTCAATTTGCTAGGAATGTTGCTGCTGCTGAAAGCCAGCCTGCACTGGTTTCTCTCGAGGAAGTGGCTTCAGTGTTTAACACCGCAATTGGACCACATTCATCAGAATGCCGATGCCACACATACACGCAGGCTTTCCTCATTTCATACCTGCAGCATTTCATTTTACATCCTAAGTGTCCACTTCAACATAATCATTTATCATATTCACTTGAAATCCCTTTTCTGATACCCTGTTAACTACTCCCTCTACATTCTGCCTAATTTAGCAGCGTCTACGAATTGAACCAACATAAATTCAGTGCTTGATTTCAGATCATGTGGATGTCTCTGTGATATCTCCCACTCTCGGTAGACCCGCTGGCGAGGTTGTTACATTCATGTGAGAGTAGCCTTTATTCTAGAGCAAGCATCAGCAAAGTCTTTTTCTTTAAGGCTACAGAGCCAGTATTTTTAGGCTGTCGGACATAGGGTATCTATTACAACTCCTCCGCTCAGCCACTGGAGCACAAGTACAGCTGCAGACAATACGTGAGCAAATGAGCACACCTGTGCCTCAATGCAGCTTGCTTTATGGACACTAAAATGTAAGTTTCATATAATTTTTATGTTTTTTTCCAACCATTTAAACATCTAACAACCATTCTTAGCTCACAGACTGTCCACAGAGCCAAGCAAAGATTTAGCTAGATTTTTTTTTTTTTTTTTTTTTTTTTTTTTTTTGCGGCACAGGGGATTAAACTCACAACCTCACACCTGCCAGGCAGGCGCGTAAGCTACTGAGCCAAACTCCCAGCCCTGGTTTTTTGAGTCAGGGTCGCACTATGTAGCTCAGGCCAGCCTTGCACTTGCGTTGTAGCCCAAGCCATCCTGGAACTCACAACGCTCCACCTACTTCAGCCTCCCAAGTGCTGGGATTAAAGGCGTGCGCCACCAAGCCCGGCTAATGATTTAGCTAGATTTGCTAATGCTAATGTAGAGATCAATGTGATAACATATCCTGTGCTAATATACAAGACAGTTAAGACAGTTGTACTACTAATTTCTCTTAATTCATTGAAAAGAAAGGTTTGTGCTAACATTGTTTGGATAATTCAATGACTATATCTTGTACTCTTAGTACAAAGGTAACAATGCACAATGTATTAACCACTGTTACTCTATTCTCTTTTTTTTTTTTGAAAAAAAATTTTTAAAGCAAAATTAAGGGGATAGGGATGTGGCTTGGTGGTCGAGTTCTTACCTTGTATGCACGAGGCCCCGGTTTTGATCCCCCAAAACAAAACAAAAAAACAAAAAGAAATGACAACTGAGTCAAGTGATAGATATGGTGATTGCTTTGATGTGATCATTAGCATTGTGTCCCTATATTAAATGCCACACAGTATCCCATAAATATCGACTTTGTTTTGTTTTTGCGGCACTGGTGATTGAACTCACAACCTCGCGCCTGTCAGACAGGCACTTAAGCCACTGAGCCAAACTCCCGGCCCAGGTTTTTTGAGGCAGGGTCGCACTATGTAGCTCAGGCCGGCCTTGGGCTCGCGTTGTAGCCCAAGCCGGCCTCGAACTCACAACGCTCCTCTTACCTCAGCCTCCCTAGTGCTGGGATTAAAGGCGTGCGCCACCACGCCTGGCTAAATATCAACTTTGTGTTGATTAAAAATAAATATATTGAGCCAGAGATACAGCTCAGTGGCACAGCGCCTGCCTGGTAAGTGTGAGGTCCTGAGTTCAATTCCCAGGACCAATTAAATTTTAATTTAATTTAATTTAATTTAATTTAAAAAAAAACATATTGTGTACTAGAGACAACTAACTATCACTTTTATCCTTACCCTCAGTTTCCCAGGTAGTAAAATTGCTAGTTTCAGATCCAAAAGTCCACAGGTAAAAGCTAATAAAAATAGATTTTGTAATTAACAATGGCTCTCTTCAAGTTTGATTACAGATTGCGTAGCTATGCACAGTTGTGTATTCATGTGAAGTTTCAAGTTTTCATCTTTTCTTCTCCCCTCAAAAACTGACTTCATGAAGTATTCACAGAAAAAAACACATCAAAAGAGTTTTTTTACTCTGCTAATAATAAATAGCCCTGGATAGTGAGTGCCAGCCCCTTTTCTATGTTGCTCTTGGCGCTGGGTTCCAATTGGTCATGTTGATTTCTCCTTCCTGTCGAGGTGATTTTAACTCGGGTCCTACAATCCAGGTCTGTGGCTTTTAGTGTCTAAAGTGGTTACTTGCTTCTGTGAGTTTAACTGATGATTCAGATTCAGGACAGGATTCTGGACATTTTCTTTTTCAAGAGCAATTTTAAGTTAATAGGATGAATTGGGGAGAAAACTGAGAGAAATAGAGAAATTGCTTGTGGCATGAATTTAAAGTGGCCTCCCAGACTATGAGCCTCATTAAGACTTTAGAATAAAAAAAAAAAAAAAAAAAAAAAAAGACTTTAGAATAAGCAAAATGTTTTAGCAGTTTAAAAAAAGGTTTTGGACTTGAAAACACTACTTACTAATAGATGAAAAAAGTAATCTGTATCCAGGGGATTTAGCTACTTGGGGCTTTAGCTGTGAGGTCTGGATCACAGACTGATGTTTGAACTTTCCTGGTTTTCTCCGGGATTACTCTGGTGACCTCTCCTTTTTTTGCTTCATCCTGTCCTCAGGTGTTTCTGTTCTTGGCGTTTTCCTCTGGTTCTGCCTATGTGGAGGATTCTGGGTCTCTGCCTTTGGCACTGTTTTGACTACTTTCCCTTTATTGTGAAAAAAAATTCTCAAAGCTCGCTAAAGGAGATTTATTTTTGGCTCACGGTTTCTGTTGGCTCAGTCTGTGGTCATTGGCTCCAAGGCAGAAGCATCATGGTGAAAGGCATGGCAGAGAACATCAGTTTGTGACATGGCAGTCAGGAAGCAGGGAGAGAAGGGGGAAACAGGGAAGAGAATACACCCTTCCAAGTCATGCCCCCAGTGACCCATCCTTTCCAACCAGGTCCAAGCATGAGACTTTGGGGAACATTTTAGATCTAAACCTCCAAGCGTGAGACTCTGGGGGACATTTTAGATCTAAACTGTAACAGGCTGCCTCTATCTCCATTGTCCTACTGTCCTTTTGAAGTAGCGGTTCTCTTTTCCTGGTGCTCCTTTTTTCAAAGGGCAAAGTTTTATTCTTAAGGAAGAGAAAAATACAAATTAAAACTGAAGTGTACCATGTTTCTGTATCAAGTCTGTTACTAACATAGACATATCCTCCATATGGTTACAACTGCATATACTCCTATAGTTGATTTTGTCAAGTGTGTCTTGAAACATAGTCTCATATGGTGCAGGTGAGAATGCAGAAAACTACATAGCCCTGTTAGGAGAGAGTTTGACAATAAACATCAAATCATTAAAATTGTTTGCAGTTTTTATTCCATAGCCCCTTTCTAAGAATATACCTTAGGAGAAGAATGCATAATAGAGAAAAAAATTTGCAGCACAGATATATGTATCGTGACATATTTATAATAGGAAAAGAATAAATATCAACAAGGAAAAGACACAGTTATGCTTTGTGTATTTAATGAGTAGCATATTTACAATAAAATGAAGAGTGAAAAACCTGGATACAAGATTTCACCAATTAAAGGAGTATTTGCCTAAAGAAAAAAATTATAAGAAAATATTCCAAATAATAGTTATACTCTTATTTATACTTTAATGCCCTTTATATATGTTACTCTATGTACACTGATATTGACAGGGGAAAACATATGAAAAGCTTAGCAATATATGCTTAGAGATAGCAGCAGCACATAAAGTTACAATACAAAGTAAGTGCAATGATTTAAAAAATCTCACAACTCTACACCAAGAGTGGCACACTTAGATACTTATGGAACCAAACAGGTACCATAAACAAACCAAAGGAAATTAAAAAAAAAAAAAAAAAAAAAAAACTACACTGGAATGGTGGCCAGTTGGCCAGCATGCGCCCCTTCTGACGCTGACTGATTCTCCTAAACCTCTCCTGTTTCTGAATTGTCTAAGTTACTTTTGTCATCTCTGAGACAAAATACCCAACACCTATAAGCTTGATATGGTTTGTGTCTAGATGTCCCCAAAGCTTCGTGTGGTCATGGGGGGTGGGCTTTTTGCTGAATCTAGAGTTTGTGATTGATTCGTGGTATAATGCTGGGATTAGGGGTGTGAGTGCTACACCCACCCTAGGGCAGGCAGCCTGGATACAATATAAGGGACAGAAAGAGACTTGCTCTCCCCTCCTCTCTTGTTGCTTTTAGTATCTTCCATTGACAAAAACGGTTACTCATCTGCCATGTGCCACTCTGCCTTGGAGCCAGTGGATTATGACCTGAAACCTCTACAAACTGTGAGCTAAACAAACTTTTCCTTCCTTAACTTCTTTAACTGGGTGTCATCTATTTTGTCTCAGCAACAAGAAATGTAACTAATGTAATTAAGACAAACGTAAAGGAGGAGAAGTTTACTTTGGGTCATGGATTTTAGATGGTTCAGTTCATGGTAGGCTGATGCCAAAGCAGCAAAGGCATGATGGAAAAGAATCAGAAAGCAAAGGGAGGAGAGGGAGATACATCCTTCCAGGTCACACCCGAGTCACCCCACCTTCTAACAGTACATTCAGCTCAGAAGTCTTCAGTGGTTTAATCCATCGATGAGTACAGCACCTCCAAGACCCAATCACCTTCCAGAAGTCACACTTTTGAATACATGAGCCGCTTGGAGGACATCTAAATCTAAATGATGACAGGAATGCAGGTTCAATTTTTAAAGATGAAACTTAAATCTAGATTTAGTATGGTATCTCTTAATGTTTATAGATTAAGATCTAATTTAAATTAGAAATACATTGCATGGGCCAAATAAAAGATGCCAGATCCTTGCATCTTGAATAGAGATCTGTGCAAATACATAGGTACTAGAGAGAATCAGTTTAAAATGGAAACAGCCATCATGATTGAATGATGGGAGTCTGATAATGCCTAATTTTATGCTTCCATATATTCTAAATTTTCTTTAATAGTCATGGATTTTTATGATAGAAACAGTAAGCATTATTTCTTACCAAAACGTGAACAGACTCTCTTTTTTGAAGATTTCTCAGAAACTGAAGTATCACCTTATTTCCTTCTACACATCACAGCCATTAAATTAAACACTTAGTTGCTCTTAAAGTTAGGTGTTAGGACTTGCAGCATGAACAGGGTCATGCAGAGATACAAGAGTTAAAGTCACTAGTACGGTCTAGAACATCTGTGTGAAGTGGACGTGAAAATAGGAGGTCATTTCATGGTCCCAGATACCTCCTCCCCCTTTTTCTGCTCTGAGCCCCTGGCCCACTTCCTACCAACACTAGGCAAGAGAAGGACTAACATCTGCTAACCTGCTTTACTGCAAGTGTGCGGTCAGGGAGGGGAGGGAAGTAGGTAAGCTTATGGAATTTATGATAATGCAGGCAGAGTTGATGTCTTGGAGTAAGAGAAAAAAATTATATTCTACCAGGAATTATTTTAATAATTCTACTTTGAAAGCGAGCTGTTTCTCCAGACATTAAAAAAAAAAAGTAACGAAAGACCATCTGCAATTCTACTTGAGACAGAACTGCAAATGTGGGTGAAAAGGTACAAAGGAAGTTAGGCTGACTTTCTACAAGTTTAAGTGCCATTAAGGGCACTTTTAATTTCCTTTCTATTTTCCTGGTAAGTTCAGGTTTCACTTTGTGCACAGAGGTGGCATGGCCTGCGCATGGAGGGAGTCAGATTTCTGTTCTTTTTTTGCTTCTTCTTGGAAATGTACCGTTTTCAGGGCTGACTTGGAGTCTGTGGGGGGCTTCCAGTGTGGGCACAGCAAGCCAGTGTTTGGTGAGATGGGCTTGCTAGAGCCCTGCACCCTGCAGGAGAAAAGGATAGACCTGGCCATTGAGAGGGAATTGAGGTGAGGTAGACGGTGAAGAGGTCTGTGAAGCTCTGAATTTCTGCCAGGATTGCTTAGTTGTCCCTGAAAGGTTGTATGGTTTGTCTTGGGGCTACTAAATGTTTAACAACCAGCTCATCAAGGGAAAGAGCCCCAATTTATAGCAATTGCTGATTTCCATGGTGTAAATACAATCAGAACTTGATATCTGTGGGTTCTACATGCTGACATTTAACTAATCATAGATGGAAAATACTCAGAAAAAATTTGTGCCTATACTGAATGTGTACAGAATTTTCCTTATCTTTCTTCCCTAAATGATATAACTATTTGTATCACATTCATATTGTGTTAGATATTGTAAGTAATCTAGAAATGATTTAAAATATTTAACACCAGGGGTTGTGATACATGCCTATATCCAAGCACTTAGGAGGCTGAGTGTTATGGCTTGTATCTAGATGTCCCCCCAAAGCTTCATACAGTTTTAGATGAGGCTTTTTCACAGGTGGCTAAATCTACAGTGTGTGATGCTGGGATTAAGGGTGTGTGATTACTAAATCAGTTCACTGATTAGTTTGACACCTCCCTAATCCTGGTAGCCTAGATAGAGTATAAAAGGGGCAAAAGGACACTTTTAAGGTGCCTTGTTGATTTTGCTATCCTCTGCAACTGTGAATGGTTGGTCCTCTGCCATGTGCCACCCTGCCTTGGAGCTAGCCAATTATGGACAGAAACCTCTACAAACTGTGAGCTAAATAAAACTTTCCTCCTTAACTTTGGGTGTCAGGTATTTTGACTCAACAATGAGAAAAGTGAGACATTGAGACTGGTGGGTCACTGTGAGTTTGACACCAGTCTGGGCTACATTGTGAGTCAATACTAGCCTGAACTATATAGCGAGACCTTGTCTCAAAACACTAAACAAATAATAAGAAGGAAAATGAATAAATAGAAATCATTCATGATCCTAACAACCAGATATAACTACTACAAACTATTGACATAGAAAATACCATTCACAATAGCATCAAGAAAAATTAAATACTTAGGATTTAAGCTGACCAAGAAAGAAAAAAGACCTCTACAATGAAGACTACAGTACTCTGAAAAAAGAGATTGAAGAGGACATCAGAAAATAAAAATATATCCCTTGTTCCTGGATAGGC
>RJWM01027305.1:0-26977 GCA_004363535.1 Dasyprocta punctata
CCAAGGTCCTGCTCATTTCCCGCGCTTTCCTCAGTATCCCCTCTCTTTGTCTACTTTGATAATAAATACGGGCAAGGAGAGAGGTCTTTGTCTTAGCCCTCAGGACAGCTGCCGAGTCAAGAGCTCTGCAGGGGCTTTGATCCTCCTGGAGCCCTAAAATCATACCACTTGTCTCATTTATTTAAGCCTTCGCCGTGCGCTCGTTCAGGAGATTGGGGATCTAGGCCGGGTCCCCGATGCACTATACTGAACTACTTGGTAATAGTAGACAGTGTTTGCTGAGCAAGTATGCGACCACTGGCTATGGTCCAGACTTGTGCCTCAAAATCCTTCTCCTTTGTCACCTAACCTAAATGCTTTTCTTGCTGCTAAACTGTTGTTATCACAGTGGATTTACAGAACTGTTCACAATGAGAAGCAGCTCTGGACACTACCTCAAGGAGTTCACTGTGCTGCCAATGAGACAGAGTGAACAGTAATTACCCAATCTCATTAACATGTCTTCTCCGGCTTTACTCATTGTATTCTAAAGACTCATCAATCCCTATCGCAAATATACATTTATTTCCTTTACTTCCTTAAAACATAAGGTGACTGGCTTTTTAATAAAATTTTCAATAAACTTGGGTTTGGTACAACTAATTTAATTACAGTTTGGGTCGTGGGCCTTTGTTTCTGTTAGTATATCCTGCAGATCTTTACTGAACTTTTGAATTGATCTGTTTTCTGCTGCGGTAATAAGATACCTGAAACTGAGTAACTATAAGGAAATCATAATTACATTCTTGGAGGCTGAAGTGGGAAGATGAGGCAGCTTCTATGGTTTAGGTTTGGGGAGCAGTTCATGGTGGATGGCCTCACACTGGTGGAAACAGGTACAGCAAGACATAAAACATGGTAAGGCAGAAATCCTGAGGAACTTGAGCTACAGGCTTCCTAATTTTTATAGCAACTTGTCCAGAGAAGAAATAAATGGCGTCTTGCAAGAGCTACATTGCTCTTCTCCAATACCTTATTTCCAATGACCTAGTCACCTTGTAATGGTTCCCGCCTCTTAAAAATTCTGTCATTTTTCAACATTGTCACATTGAGAACCAAGTTTCTAATACATGAATGTTTGGGCAATATACTCAAATACATCCAAACCTTAGCATTCTTCATCTTCCAGACATGTGGATGGTACTACAATATTCTTCCTTCTTGCTGTGTTATAGTGATGATAACCCTTACACAATGCATATATTTATTCCTTCAATAAATCACTGTTCTTGGTAGTTTTTATTAGGATAATATTAATAGTGTGTCAACAAAATCTTGGGTGTATAGATCATACACATCAACATAAAATTCAATTAATTTTCAAAGTATTAAGCACTGAACTCTTGTGTTACAAATTAGATGCTAATTAATGTTCCTTTGCTTTCTCATTTATTTGGAATCTTCTTTTACTTCCCCTGTCAGAACCCAAGAAAGTGTGCAAATTCCATTAATTGTTTTTACTAACTCATTACATGGGTTGCAGAACAAAGCAGTAATTTTGAAAATTATAGTCATCCAATACCTACATTTGAAAAATGCGACATTGTAAAGGATACTGTTAACTAGATGGTAATTAAAAACTGCAGGGAGACTGCTTCCCAGCAAGATATGCAATGATTTATTTTAATGAGTTTCTGTAATGAGATAAATAATTCTTTGAAGGACACCTCTAATCTTGAGATTCCATGAAATTACAGTTAGTGAAATGGTAGAAGTTACAGGTTATAAAGAGTGGAAAATAATATATCATTTACTATTTTTAAATATGAAGATTATTAGATGTCTGAAGTGATTTGAATATATGTAGGGCAACTAAAATTTTTTGATATGCATATTTTATTTCACGAACTTAGCAACCTGATGTCAAGTTATTTTACTCTCAATGTGTAGGCCTGGAGTTAAGTAATTTTTGTTTTTGTTTTTAATTTTATTCTAAAGATAGTAAAATCCAACAAAATATAACAGAACAAAATCAATCAAAATAAAGCAGTAGAACTGGTACAGAACTTCAGTGCAGGATACTAGGAAAACAATAGCTACTGTGATTTATCTTGTCATCTTCACAATAGTTCACCATTCCATCAGGCATAGCAAAATCAAACCAAAAAGAAAACAGAATAAAACCAATCAAAACAGAACACTGAATAAAGCAAAACAATTAATCAGAATAAAGCAAAACAGTGAGAAGAATATTGGGCCTCAAAGTTAAGATAGAAAGAAATCCCCCGTGTCTGCTACGTTGCATACTGTCATCCTCCCAAGAGATGCTCAGACTGCTGGACCCAGGCCTGCAAAATCAACCAAACAATGCAAGCATTTAGTTGCTTTATGTACCTTAATTGCTATTATCTTAGCCAGTCCTCTGGACCAGAAGGTCACTTGCAGGGATGGGGGGTGTTGATATTTCTCTTCCGACAGGTGCTTCCCAAGAGGACAGAA
Organism: Dasyprocta punctata; assembly: GCA_004363535.1. Taxonomy (NCBI): domain Eukaryota; kingdom Metazoa; phylum Chordata; class Mammalia; order Rodentia; family Dasyproctidae; genus Dasyprocta; species Dasyprocta punctata. The sequence continues at coordinate 2,479 of RJWM01027305.1, forward strand.
CAGGGGAACATGTGAAGCCAATGGGACATGGGGAGTTCCAAAGACATCCACATGCCTCAGGTAGAGGAGTGGGAAGATAGAGGAAGCCACCTTTGTTAAAGCCCATGTGGTAGGTAGTCAAGGTGCTACACAGAGATTTGGTGCAAAATATTAAGTTTATTCATCATCTTTTCTTAAGACATCACCATCACCCCAATGTGAATAATGGCTTAGATTTAGTGGTGGCGAACCTGAGGCATGTGTGCTTCAGGGGATTGTTTGTTATCCTTGAAAGCTCTAAAATGTTCACCATGACTGGTGTAGAAGGACTAAGTAGGAGACAAACTAGAAGGCAATGTAAAAGCCCTGTGGAGAGATTTAAACAGGCCAGGGCATTACTACCTGACATCACCAACGGTTGGTAACAGGGCAGGGAGGTGTGAGGAGAGTTTTCAGGTTTCCAGAATTACTTACCTATGTGGGATGAGGCACTGTTTCTTGAGAACTGGAGAAAGGAAGATTAGCAGAGAGTTTCATGTTTACTCTAGGTCGTGAAGAACTGAATTATGATGTGAAGGCATTCAAATGTACAGATACGGAGTTCAGAACAGAAAATTCTGCAAATGACATAAATTTGAAAGCAAAGAACAATTTAAAAATATAATTTAGATTTTCCCACAGCGTTTCTTGGGGTCCTTAGAAACCTTTGCAAGGCACAGGACTCGCTGGCTTCGGGACTTTTCCGTGCCTCAGCGTCACCCTGGCTCAGTGCAGTGCAGAAGATGCTGGCTGGGAGCCCATTTACTTTGGTTTCAAGCAGCTCACACAGTTTCTAGATTCAACTTGAGCAACACAGGACTCGTTCACATCTGTGTTTTTCTCTTTAAAATGAAAATAACAGTATCTATCTTTACTGAATTTCTCAAAGATTAATCAGACAACAAGTTTTAAAAAACAAGCAAGTTAGTTTGTATAAAATCTTTAGAACACTCAGTGGCATTTTGCAAAAGGTCAAACAGATGCGGGCCAGATCAGCCATTTCTGTTCTTCAAATAGTTTTTAAATATGAATTCCTGTACTCTTTTTCTCAGAACACTGGCATAAACATCAGGGAACAGAGTAAAGTAGATTTTGTCATTTGAGTTTTGTTTCAGATGAGAGATAGATGAATTAGAATTGCAAGATATGGGACAGGATAATCCTGGACTATATCTTACCAACTTTTTGGTGCAGAGGATAGGGGAACTGTGTGATAAACTTACCAGGTTCTGATGATACTACAAAGTTTGAGCATGATTATATTAGACAAAGTCTTGTGATGTACTTTGGGCCAAGTATGGGGTTCTGCCAAAATGTGGCATCCCCCTGACATTATTTTCCTGGGATGTAGCTGGCCATTTGGTGGGCACAGTGAGTACCAGATGTGAATAAATCCCCTCCAGTCATCAGTGAATGGAATGGAAGTGGTGCTTTTCACTTCAAAACTAAGGCCTGCAAGAAACAACCACTTCATTTCCTCTGTGACCTAGCAAGGCAGAGGACCAACAACACCAGGCAATAGTGTCACCATGGATGGAAGGAATTAAGTCACTGAATTGATGATAGTAATTATTCTGTTGTTACTTTAATGAGAAAAAGAAAATTAGCTTAGAATTTCACAATGAAAGAGTTTCTAATGTTGAGAAAATAGTGGGGTTGGACGTGGTGGCACACATCTGTAATCCCAGCACTCTGGGCAGCTCAGCCAGAAGGAAGCTTAAACCCAGCCTGGGTAAACTTTGTGACATAGGGAGATTGTGCTTCAAAGTAAAAAGTGAAAAGAAAATGTGGAGACACTGGGTTCAGTTCCCAATACTGGAGAGAGAGAGATAGACAGACAGAACGACAGAGAGGCAGAGACAGAGAGAAAGAGAATAAATTACTGATAATGACATTATATTAATAACTACTTCTAAAAATAAGAAGTCTTTAAGTAAAAATTTATCAGAAGTCTCTTGATGAAGAAAAACACTAAATCACATTTAATGTGTTTGGCTTTTATAATGCAAGGGTTGCATACCATTTTCTTACTGTTTTCTCCTCATCTTGGAATATAACTTTATGTCTGAACAATTTCAATATTTCAGTGGTTGTGTTTTAATTTTTTGTTGATTTGGACAACACTACTTAGAAAAAGTGTGGAATTTGGAGGAATAACTGAAAATTCTCTTCAAAAAAATTGTAAAAGTTAGTGGAAATTAGTATCTTTCTGTTCACTATTATTGCTCTTTGGAATTTTAGGCAAGGACTCTGGGTTTGTGCCTGTCCAAAAGTGGGAGATTGATCCCTGCTCTGCAGCTCTTCACACAGCTGAGCACCTGTTTTTGAAAATATAAGAATGCAGTTTACATTTAGATCATTACTTAAAGTAATAAAAATATTGCCAAGCAGTGTAAACATCAATACTCATGAATTATTATTCCTTTTCTAAAATGCTGGCTAAATTTACATATAGATTAAACCTGAAATTTATGAAATGTGATTTTCTTTCATTCTGATGGCATACTGCCACCATATTTTATGGGCGAGGTTCTTATATGAAATGCTCTGCATTTTCCCATGTGAGTGAGGATGTGGTCTTCCTATTTTTGGGAGACCCCACGCACTAAATTACAAATTGAACCTGAGATGACAAAGAAAGCCGTGTAGGATTGTGACTGAAGTTTAGAACTAAAAACAACATGTACATAATATATGTAGCTTAAGAACATTCTTCTCCAAAGGGACTTTACAAAGCACAGGTTTTATACTGAGGTCTTGTTTGACATCAGCTTTTCACCAACACCCACTCAACTTTTTTGCTCCATGGAGAAGACTTTAAACTCCTTTTTATTTGTGGTGGGGGAAGTTATTAGTGGTACACACATGCACAAAACATGTGCCTAGGCAGATCTTTTTCTCTTACATAGTCTTACCCTAGGTAAAAATAATACCACACACTAAAGACTAATTTCCTTGAACTTTAGTGACAGAATTTTCCTTCTTCGGTGTATCACACACATTGAATTGCAAGTAGATTTGAAATGCAGCCAAAAGGATGAGTAGAAAATGACTGGAGCTCAGAAATTGAAACAAAGTTCAGTTACTACATAAGACCTAAGAAATTCGTAATGAATCCTCTTTCTTGTTAGTGAGGGTTACAGACTGTAGGTTTAATTACTGGATCACGTGTTTGATGTCAGCCTTTGATCAGCACCGACTCAGTTTGTTATCTGCATGGAGAATACCCTAACCCTTTCCTGGTAGCATATTATACACACACACACACACACACACACACACACACACACACACACACACATTCCACCTAGCCTGAGAACAGATCCTCCTTATTTCACTGGATTCTTCCATACTTTATGTCTAGTTATCTTTCCCATTATGATTTTGGTAGCAAGACCTAACTTCTGACTTTTTATGCTACTCTAAATTTGCTTTTCTTCCAGAACTATGTGCTTAGTTAGTTTCTTTTCTAAATGATAACTTACGTTTCAAGGAATAACCATCTGTCACAAGACCCACAGGCTGGGCTCCGCCTGCCCGTTCCATTCCTCCTTCTGACAACAGTTCATTCCTTGGTCCTGTCCAAATACTAATTTCCTTATCTGTTTAAAGGAGTTTTAAGAGACTGCAATATGGATCTTCTCAAATTAGTATCATGAAACAACACTACAATGCCTATTTCTACATATCTGGGTCAGTTACTTCTTCTGCCACTATGACTTAATGGTAGGAAGAACCAGGGACAGAAGATTTTAGGTGGATTGGGAACGTTTCTACTAGCAACCAACTTACCTTCTCTAAGTGGCCGTTCGCAAAGATGAACATGGGAATTCAAACAGATGGAACAAAGGAATGAGAATTGGCCACCGAGCATACATAAAATATTAACAAATTAGAGTTTTGGTCATCATGTTATTTCTTCAAATATGCTTTCCAGCCCACCAGACTCACTTTTGGCTCAGGTTAAATACTGAGATTCTTAAACTTAACATCAGAGTCATTAAAAACAAGATCTGAAGTAGAGGCCTAGGATGCTCCTTTCTGAACTAGATTTGTGAATGATCATTGCACACATGTAAGTGTGAGAACCACTGGCTTAGTATACACAAAATAAAGTGGGAGTTTCAAATAGGATGTAAATAATCAAAATATTTAAAGTAAATGATTTTCTATCTTGACATACTGAAATATCAAAAGATGAAAGTTCTTCTCCCTTTCTCTTAGGCTTTTTTCTGCTGGTTCCCAACAGAGGCTCTACCTTTCCTCCCAGAGACAAGGAAGTGATAAAGCACAGCCCTGGTGGTGTAGAAGCAATTGTGCTTTAAACCTGCAATTCTTCCTGGCAATATGTAGAAATGTATCACTTACAAAGAAGTAAATTAGATGACACACCAAAACTTCCAACACTCAAAAGAGCTTGGGTTCCTCAAATTTAAAAGCAGTTCTGCAGGGAGCAGCCCAACATGTCCTGGAGGAGCAGACGAGCACAGTGGGACATTGTTTCCTGAGGGACCTTGCAGAACCAGCAGCTGGTGAGACAGAACCAGCAGCTGGTGAACCAACACTGTGTTCTGGTATAAAGACACGTGAAACAGAAGCTGGCAGGCAGGGCCACCATTTTATTTCAAAGAACTCAGGGCAAACTGCAGCATGCGAAACAGTTCCAGGTCACTTCCCTCACAAAGTACCAGAGTGGAAGGAGGGATGAACTATCTGGTTACAGTGGACTGCTGGAAGCTGGGAAGCAGACTAGGGAGAAATCTCCTGAGAGATAGGAGCCGGGATCACCCAGACCCTGCTCAGGTGGCTGCTGTGGCCTATCACTGCAAGCAGACAAGTAGCCTTGACACCCTCTACCCTACAGCCAGCAGTTAAGAGGAGCTAGTGGGTGTGGAACAGAGGAAGAAAGACAAGGTTCCGAAGGAGCCAATTTTACAGGGATCTAGGAGCAACTCAGGCTTTCCTTACCCAAAGCACCACAACAACTAGGAGACTGCCATACAGACAAATATGGGACGGAGAAACAGGTATTCAGAACATCATCAGCAGAAGACCTGTCCAACTACATCCCCAATCCATAGGCCAAGATCTGCCCCGTATCCAGCACAAATCCTACTGCAAACTTGGTGAACTTATGCAGCATATTTCTGGGCTCTGACTAGGATACTGTCACAGAACTGTGAACACTTTTCTTTTTGTCTGTTCATTTGAGTGGTTTTCCCTTGTTTAGTCTGGTGGAGGTACATGTATGGTTTTGTTTTTCACTATTTGGGTTTCTGACCTTTATTTCTGTTGTGTTCTATTCATCTTCTTTTTCTCTTCCCTCAACTATGTCACTTGATTTTACATGTTCATGTGGGTGAACATTGTCTCTTCTCTTTCTGGTTCACATCAATATTCACCGGATTTCTTTTTCATTTTTCTCTCTTGGGCTCCTCTCTAGTTTCACAATACTCGTGTGGTCATGCTTTGCCTTACAACCTTACTTCTATTATATTTCTCCTTATTCACCTGCCTATTTTGTCTCCTATCCTTGTAAAATACCCCCCAAACAGGATAAAATTAATCTACCAAGGGGAAACTCATTGCATACAAGTTCCTGGTATACGCTGAATTTTGTTGTATAACTGTAGAGTTTGCTCCTGTGGTTTAACATACCAAATTAATAGTTGTCACAGTTTATCGATTTTAGACTGTGCTTGATGATATTGTTATTGCCAATTGTACTACTTCAGTCAAGTATCGTATATGTTGTGATCAGTTTTTGGCCTTCAGATGACAGCACTGTTATTGTCTAGGGTAGTAAACATCATCATAGTCTGGTATCAAATGACTGGGAACTGAACCAAATAGATAGCAACTTCTCAACCTTAATAATTTGGGAAGGTAGATTCTTGGGATAGACCCAAAGACTAAGAACCACCTACACCTAGAAGATGTCCTGAGGAACATACATTTCCTAGGGGAGCCTCAACAGTAGTGAGAAAGCTGTCTACCATAGCAAATCTACAACCACCAACACAGACCGTAAAACATAATAAAAAATACAAAATAAAAAATGACAACTTACAGAAGCAGAATACAACCCCAGACCTTGAATCCAACTGAGAAAAGTCTAGAACATGAGCTAAAGAAGCTGGAAGCCACTCACTGTAAGTTTCTGAAATCATAGTAGCAAAAGTGAAAAGGCAAATAGAGATGGTGTAGAAAAATAATCTCTCAGGTAAAAAAAGAAATGAAGGTCAAAATGAAAGACATCCCAAACAAATCCAGAGTAGACATAGATAAAATAAAATACAAGAGCTTAGGAAATCAGTGGAAACCATGAGTCCCCAATAAGGAAAGAAATGGAAGCCATAAAACAGATCCAAACAGAAATCCAAGGTATTAAAAATTCCATTGAAAGTATATACAACAGATTCAATGAAGGCAAAGATAGACCATCAGATATAAAAGATAAGACTGTAGTTAACAACCACAAAAAGAAAGATATCTTAAAAATATCAAGGGAGCATGGCAAATCAACCAAGAGCTACAAGATGAAGCAAAGAAAAACAGCGTAAGTTCATCAGAGTAAATGAGTAAATGCCATAAAACATCTCTTCACAGAAGTAATGGCAAAACATCACAAACAGGGATAAAGAATTTAACATACAAATAAGCAAGACATATATAATTTCAAATATCTATGACCAAAATAAATGGCATATAGTAATCAAGGTTCCAAAAAGTCAGCACAAGAACAGATTATTAAAAGGGGTTACAGAAAAGAAACCAGTCACCTATAAAGAAAAACCCATTAGAATCACAGCAGATATCTCAAAACAAACTCTCAAGTCAAGGAGAGCTTGGAGTGATATGTTTGAAGCCCTAAAAGGCAACACCTTCTAACTTAGATGAATACACCCTGCAAAATCAATGCAGAAATAAGATACTTCCATGGCAAAGAACGCCTGAAGATTTCACCAAATTGCTCTCCAAAACACTCTGACTGATATTTTTTTTTCTATACTGGGAATTGAACGCAGGGCCTTGTGCTTGCCAGGGAGGCATTACACCACTGAGCTACATCCCTGGCCACTGAAGGGTATTTTAGAAAGATATAAGGAGGACCATAATTCAAACAACACAAATAGAAGGAAACTACCAGAGAAGGAAGCAATTAAACAGAGAGGGAAATACAGGTTACGATCAAAAGGAAAATAATGTGACAAAGATATCCCAGTACATATCACTTACAATCAGCAATATACATTGTTTCAATTCACCAATTGAAATGCATGGGCAAAATGAATTAGAAACTTTACTCCAAACTCTCCTTGACTTGAGAGTTTGTGTTGAGAAGTCAGCTGTAATTCTGATGGACTTTCCTTTATAGGTGGTTTGTTTCTTTTTTCTAACAGCTTTTAGAATTCTATTCTTGTGTTAAATTTCTGGAATCTTGACTATGATATGCCTGGCTATAGATTTTTGGATCATTGCTAATTGGAGTTCTATATACCCAGTTTATCTGTATGTCAAATTATTTTTGTCTAGCAGGAGAGTTTTCTGTTACGATGTCTGTGAACATTTTTAAATGCCATTTGTGGAATCTTCTTGTTCATTGTCTCCAGTTGATCTTAAATTATCTTCTTTATCTCATGGCAGCTTCTGGGTTGATTTCTCATGGTCCCTTGCCATTTTCAAGAAATCTTTCTTTTCCTGGTCACTAACTGCAAGCCTGTCTTCAATATCTGAGACCTTGTCCTCACATTGGCCTAATCTACTTTGAACATTTCAATGGAGTTTTTATTCTCCTGCTTCAATCTGCTTTATGGATTACATTTATGCTTCATTCTGCTTTATGAATTCCATTTCTTTCCTATGCTGAGCTTCCATAATTTGTTTAATCTCATTTATTTTTTTTTGTCTGTGTCTGCTCTAACGTCACTAGGCATGGTGTGTATTTTTGTAACATCTGTAGTTATCCAAGAGATTATTTCTGATTTCATTTTTTCCAAAGCCTCATTCAACTGCTTTGTTGTTGCCATTTCAGAGAGATCTGGTAAGGGACTTTCAGATTTTCCCACCACACTGACCCCCTGAATTTGCTACTGGTTGTCTGGGGTTGCATTTTGCTTAATTGTCTTCTCATTTTCTTTTCTGTCTTTTTTAGTTTAATTCCTTGGGTGATGCTTGTAAGTTGCCTATGGTGGGTTGCTTTATTGGTAGTATTTTAGGACCCTTAGGTGATTATTACTTCTCTGAGGTATGTTCTAGGTGTAGCTGGTTTTTCAGTTTGAGTCTGTTGGAAGACCTTACTTCTTCAGTTTGTTGGAGATGAGAAGTTGTTGCTTGTTTGGCCAAATCCCTTGTTATTTGGCACTGTGTCACTGTATTTTCTGTGACCCCTGGTTAATCTCAGTCATGGAATACCAGGACCAACAGTTGTTTAGAAAAATTATGACAGTTTTGGTTATAGTGGTACCAATAGCATCAAACACAGCCTAGAAAATAACAAACAGAGCTAACCCTTAATTTGCAACTTTCAACTGTATGAACTAAATTTGTGATTATATAACAAAATATAAAATAAACCAGATAGTTATATGCAAAATATGTCTCTAATGTGCCAATTTTCCCTCAAGGGTTCACATTTATTATTTAGCTACGAAAAATTCAAATATGTGGATAAACTCTGAAAACACTATAAATGAAATAAACCAGACACAAAAGAATAAATATGTGATTGCACTTACATGAAGTGAATTCATAGAAACAGACACTATAGAGTTGAGGAGATAGGAATAGGATTTGTTGTTTAATGGATATGGAATACCTATTTGGGAGATCAATGTATTCAGGAAATAGTAGTGATGATTATACAACATTGTCAAAGTTCTTAATGCCACTGAGCTATATGCATGAAATTATTAGAATGGTAAATTTTGTTATGCATACATGTAGGCATTATCCCAATGAGAGGATTCATGAATGAAGTCATTCATTCTTTCCCCATTATATTCTTAGACCTTTGCACAGTTTCTGGTATAGAAAGCAGTGCTTAGCACACATTTATCTTTTTCTTTTTTTTGTACTGGGGATCACACTCACAACCTCACACCTGCCAGAAAGGCGCTGAGCTAAATCCCCAGTTTAGCACACAATTTAGACCTATTTTAATTCTAACTCTGTGTCCAGAAGCTGCCCCTGCCCTTAACCATTGCTCAAGTCACCTTCAAAGTGTACTTTGTGTAAATCTTCTTGGTCACTTTGAGTAGAGTGTGAAATAGCATTCTGTGATGCAGGGTCATCACTTCCTAACAGAACACTGTATCTCACAGAGTAAGCGTTTGTACTTACTTCCTAATGATGGTTCCTTTTTGATTCCTGTGATTTATATTAAGGAGAGTCTCATTTCTGTTGCTGTATCTTCAACACTTTTATAACATTTGCCAATCAATCTTTTTTTCTTCCCCCTTCCTTTCTCCTTCCTTGCCCTTTTCTTTATTTTTGCAATGTCCAAACAAATCTCAGGCTCAGCTCTCCCATCCTCCATTGACAACACTGAGAATGGAATTGCTTCATTTGTCACGCAGTTATTTGATTATTAGTGTAAAAGTGATACTGGCTTTTCACAGATGGTTCTAGTATAACACTTATGTGAAATATTTCACATAATTTGATTAAAGAAAATTAAAACAAAAATAATACATGGATATTACATATGTATGACAGATGTTACAAAAATGACCAAGGAGAGCTCTAACTCTGGGGCAGTGCTGTACTTTGCGGCTCAGAACCTTCTGTTGGTCTGCAGCAATGCCATCCTGTCTCTCACTATGTTCTCTCTTCCTTTCTGCCACATGCTCAGAGAGAGAGAGACCGAGACCAACAGAGGCAGAGAGACAGACAGAGAGAAAGACAGAGACAGAGAGACAGAGAGGCAGACAGAGAGTACAAGTAATGCACAGACAGGCTCTGAATTAATCTCCAGGGAGAAAGCATTCAAGCATCACAATGGAGAGTGCCTTGCAACAGACTTGATAGTTCACAGAAATCAGAACAATCAGGCCAGTCTGGGTGGAGCAGTTGCCTTGGTCTCTAGCGACACAGCTGGAATGAATGATGGAGAATGGCCCAGGCTGCTAAGGTCTCCTACTGCTATTTATCTGTTCACATGATTTCATCAGTCAGTGTCTTCCTTCTTCTTTAAGTCTGACTCCACTTTAGTGAGACCAACACTTTTGTTGATCCTGCTCTTCCCCAAATCTCAGCATCGCACTAGACCTGCTTTATCTTCCACTAATTGCAGCACTGTCCCTCTGTCAGATGTATCCAGTGAAATGGAGCAGTTGCCACTCCTCCAATGTCAGGGCTGTGTAGCACTCAACTTGACTCCACTGGTCACTCATTCATAATTTATAACAACCTGGAATGAGTTTGTACTTTCAACTTGCTTCAGATCTTCGGACAATATCTCTGTGGATAGAGTGACTTTCCCTTGCCAGTTGTCTTAATGATTTAGACTTTTAGTGCTAAATAATTTATCTCATGAGAAAAGCATCCAGCTCAGACCTAGGGACCTCAGTTCTCTTCTAGCAATCACTAGCACCCAACTTCTGAGTGATCCTGAGGAATGTCTGAGCTTTCTTTGAATCTCAATTTTTAAAATGACTCAATTGATATTGACTCCCTGTATCATATTCATTGTAAGTTCTCAGTCAGAAATAAGGGTAGAGATTGATACTGCTAGTTAATGAACTCAGTTTACATTCTGTGCAAAATCATTTGTACTAATTTTATGGTATATTTGATGATATTTTTATGAAATTCAAGCAGCAAAGAAATGCAAGACATGTTTTTAAAAAAAACCATGGAGTTAAAATGGGAAGCACTGATTTCTCATATTATTGCTACTTGCCTTAAAACTCATTTCCCAGAAAATGTTATTTTAATAATTTCTGGCTTTTAATTTTTCTTTTAATTTCTCTCTCTAGGCATTTTAGTTTTTATTTCACAGTTCTTAGGTGACATTCAATAAATATAGACTTAGATTGGACTCTTAGACATTTTGTCCTTATTTTCATATTTTCAATACTTCCATATTTTGTTTTCAAACTTCTGCTTATAAAAGAAAATAGGTAAAAGGAAATTTTCTTCCACCTGCTCCCACTGTGGCAAGCTCTGCTGGGTGCCACTCCACAGCTGTGCAGACCTCTGACCTGAGGCTAGATGACACAGAGCACTCCTAAAGCAGGAAGTCGATAGAAATATTAGGTCTCTATGGAACCATTATTAGAGAATTATTTATTTATTCAAAATTTGGGATAAATGTTTTGGAAAATATAACATCTGGAAAAACTGTGCAACTGTCCTTCCTGATAAATAATTTGCGAACATCAGTGAAGACAGCTTGGTACTTTTGTAAATTTATCTTTCAGCTACAATGAGAGTTGGTTTGACAATAACATGCCAATAGCACATCTTTGCTTTTTGGCCAGCCGCCACCTTCAATATCACAGCGGGACATTGGACTTGGATTTCTACATCTGTCAAAATGAAGGAAACAAACATGAACTGCATTGCTTGCTCTGCTGCATTTTGGGTTAGTTCTGTTATTCACACAATATAGCACTTTGTTTTGTTTCTCTATGGCAGAGGATGATGCCTCATTATAAGTTAATAATGACACAAGAAGAGAGCTGAGAAGATAACTGGAGATTTTTGGAGGGAGGGAAACTTTCTTATAAGTAAAACTGAAAAGGACTGCTTAGCTTATACTGGAAACTATCCAGGAGAAACAGTGCCAAGGATTATAAATTAAAAAGCCATGTGGAGAACATAAATTAAGAATTGATATGGAAAAAGCCAATAAGATATCTCTGTTTGCTGAACCATAATAAATATTTTTTGAAAATGTATTTAATGTGGATTAAAATAAAAAGTTTTCTTGAATGTTGTATTTAACCTATAAGAGTTATGCCCCATACAAGCAGTTATAAAAGTTTTCTCCATCAGGAAAAAAAAATTAATAATATGTAAAAATAGAGTAGGTAAGTCAGATAAAATAGTCCGCCATAATTTATTGTATGTTTCAAAATAATTAGATTTGTTTCTAAAACTTCACAACACAGAGAAATAATAAATGTATAAAGAGATAGAAATGGTATTACCTTGATTTGATCATTGTGAATTTTGTACATGTATTAATACGTTGTACTATCCCCCACAAGTATGTACAAATATCATGTGTGATTAAAATTTTAAACATTAACTCTTCTGTTACCAAACTATAAAACTGTTACTGTAGAAAGACATACCGTCTGTGATTTTAGAAATTGTTTTAGTAAAAATTTTAAAAAGTACACATCAAGCCCAGTCTGAGGTATTTATGATGAATGTGTACAGTGCTACAGGTAGGATATTAATTTTAAGTATCTAACACACTAAGTTCCTTCCCATTGAATCTCCTGAGAGCGTTAGTAGGATGGGAGGTGTCAGTGTTATTACTTTATAGTTGAGGTAGCTAAGCCTGCCCTGGAGTGTGCTTCTCTTTAGTTCTTAGTCCTATGACAATTCACCTGAGCAGAAGGAAAGCCTTTTCTTTCTGGGCATAAATTCTATGACATTTCAAATAGAAGTAAAGATATGAGTTTTTTTTTTTCATTAAGCCTGATTAATGAGAGCATTATTTCTCTTTTTTTGTTTAGGCAATCCTACTCCCTTCTGCTAATCTCCATGAGATTCTTTTCCTCCAAGAACCCACTTGTAATTTTCATTCAACCAAAATATGCTTTCTGTCTTTCACTTCTTGAGTTAATGTGAGGAGTTTGGAGCACCTTCACTATTGTTAGGTTAATTTCAATTCAACCCACTGTATATTAATAATAACCCTTCTGATGGGTTGTAAATAGAACTAGGTCTCAAATCAAATCCCTCTCTATCATTTCTACACAGAGGACCTTCCCTAAATTATTCAAATGCTCTACACTTCAGCTTGCTTATCTGTAAATTATTTAAATAAACATAGCCCCAGGTAATGATTTTCTAATTGTTTGTTTGTTTTTCCTCCTTCATCTATCTGTTCTATTATGGCAACCAATACAAAAAATTTGACTCACCCTTCTGGATCACAGGATTTGGTAAATAACCCAGGACAAACAAACTAGAGAACCTCAGACCCTTTGCAGTGGTTATTGGTAAACTATGGTTGTGTGAAGTAAGCAAGTTGATCAGCACTCTTCCCTGGCCTTTCCCTCCTTGAGCAAGCAGAGGTACCTGCCTCATGCTCCTCCCTTTACCCTTTCTCAAATCTGGAGGAACAGTGTCCATGGAATGGGAAAATGAAATCACAGTACAGAAAGTCAGCGAGGGAAGAGAGAGGGGGCAAGGAGTGAAAAATGATGACTAACCCACTGGTTTAAACAAAATGTTGTCCTGCTTGACTCCTTCATTTCTTATTTTTAAGATTTTAATGTTAATAGTTAAAGATTGGACTTTTTAAATGAATACTTAAATGTATGCTTTTAACATTAGTATCTTATGTTTGTTTTATGTACCACAAGTTGTCGTTACCCTTATTTGTTTGTATTTAAAAATGACTCTCTAGGGTTATGGTGAGTAGTAAATGAGGTAATAATAGAAAGCATCTACCAGAAAATCCCACTCTTAGGAAGTGATAATTTCACTTTTACTCCTGCTATTATGGTACTGAGTCTCAGAGAATGATAAGCAATTTGTCCAAGATCAAACAGGTACAACGTGGCTAACCCAGCTTTACGCTCATGTGTGCTTGACCCCAAAGTCTATGTTTCCAGACACTATGAGGATGCTAAGCTTATTTATTTTTGTCATCCAGAGACCACTTGTTAAGTGTGTGGCATGATGATCTTCTCCAATCTGTCTTTTCATATTTTTTATTATTCTTGGCCTGGTCTCATTCCAGAGGGGTCCTCGGTGAATAACTGAAGCTGGAGATATGCATCAAGGGGCTTCACTTCGACTTTTCGTTCTGTAAAACATGCCTCCGTGAGTCACGAGCCCTTGAGTCCTGCACCATGTGCAGGCCACAGGGTTTTGCCTACCTTGTCCTTCTTCGATGCATGGCAGCCACCAGCACAGTTAAGCAGCTATTTAATGGGCTATCAGATGCCCTCCTGCTGGAATTCTGCTGGTCAGTTCATGTGCATATATTGTGAACAGTGTCGTGGGCTACAAAGATTCTTGATCAAAATTGTACCCTTTTGATTTTCGATCTAGAATGAAACATAGATATTTTTCCTTAAAAGCTGAATTTTTCCTTTAAGGGCCCTTGCTTTGTACCATGTGTCCCCCACCCCCACTCACCCACTTTCTGCTGACTAAAAGATAGTGAGGATACAAGCTGTGTCCTTTTGAATTAAAAATTACACTTTAGAGCTGGCCTGGTGGCACATGCCTGTAATCCCAGCTGAGATTACACATTTGAGCCCAAATGGATGATTTAGAGGCAGTGAGATCCTGTCTCTAAATAAAAAATAGAAAGGACTGGGGATGCAGTTCAGTGCAAAGAACCAAATGCTGCAAAGCAAAGCAAAACAAAAGTTATGGTTTGGTGCCAAGACCAAAATAATGTGCGCAAAATGCTTTGTGATGCTAAGGAGGAGTGTGCCTCTATTTGAACAAGAGAGACTCTGTGGTGTGTGTGTGTGTGTGTGTGTGTGTGTGTGTGTGTGTGTGTGTGAGTGTGTGTGTGTATTCCCTCAGTCACTTAAAAATTCATGAGATTAGAAGTCCACGAGTAGCCAGGCAGAGTGGCACATACCTGCAATCCCAGCACTTGGGAAACTGAGGCAGGAGGATCGCTGAGAGTTAAAGGCCAGCCTGGGTTACAAAGTGAGCTCAAAGCCAGCCTGAACTGCCTAGTGAGACCCAGTCTCAAAAAGGCACACACACACACACACACACACACACACACACACAAAGTAAATTCTTAATCAATGCTAAGGTCTATCTAATGTGCCAGATAGGGTTTAAATTTTCCCTATGAACTCCATACCCAGGGATTTACACCTTGTATAACCCTCTTTCTATGAAGGGAGGCAATACTTTTTCTTGCTTCTAGAAGGAACATGGCAGGAGTGACCACTGCTCACTTCTGTGGCTAGGTTGCCTTTCGTACGAATGACTCCTCTTGCTCACTGACCCACCGCTGTTCTCTTGGAGCTTGGTAGAACCATGCTGCCATGCTGTGAGCTTTCTATCCACAGGTCCTTGGCAAGGAGCACTGGCTGCCCTGGGCACTAAGCGCAGTCTCCAGTCACAGCCAGAAAGCAACTTCTCATCTGCTAACTGCCTGAGCGACCCTGAAGGCAAACTCCTTCCCACAATGCCCTTGGGCTGAACTCACAACCTGGCCAACTTGCTGATTATAATCAGGAGAGACCCCGAACCTGGGACCCTGCTCTCTGAGTCCATGCTATCTGAGTGCCATTCTCATGGAATCTCTGAGACAATAAATACGTATTGTTTTAAGCCACTAAATTTGAAGTTATTTGTTATGTAGCAATGGATCAATAATAGACACCAAAATACTGATATAGTTTGTGTAATTTACGTGAAAGAAGAAGTTTTCTGTTGTAGCCTTTTTTGCTTTGAACACTAGAGACAACTTTTACTAGGTTGGGTGCTCTTTGGAAACATACTTTAAGGTGTATGAGTTATCTTAGACTTCCTAGACTGCAAAAACAGAAACAAACAGACAAATCAAAAAGACCCCAAAAAGCATAGCCTTAGTGCTGAATCACAGGGTGGCTATGAAGTTTAAATCTGCTAATTCCTGCAGTGAGCTTTCCAGAAACGTTGCCTTGTCCAGCTCTCTGGACAACCTCTAGCATGGTAAACCTTATTTTCCCATAGTACTTTATTGATACAGCATTTTTTCACATTGTAGCTAAACTATGACTTCAACAAGAATAAGCATTCTGTTTTATTCACCTACAAATCTTCAGAAAAATAATTTTAAAAAAATCCAGCTTGGCTACAAAATGGACTTACTAAATTGTCAGATATGTAAATATATGAAGCTGTATCAGGGATTCTAAGCACAACAATAGAATGTTTATTGAACTTGACAAAGTGACAAATTATGTTTGTCTTTACACTTAACCCCAAGGCTAACTGATGTGCCAAGCATAAAAATTAAGATGAATAAAAGTATTCATTTTTAAATTAAAACCAGAGTGTTTGAAAATATAATTTGTCGAATTGCAGACCACAGGATGGCACTCTGATGGTCATTAAACATCAGTGTCATCTGGTGAATAGAAAATGGTGTTTACCTCAGAAACATCTAGGTCTAAGGATCTAGAACAGAATTGAGATACAGTGCACATCAATCAGGAAGGCTTTTTCCATAGCATATGTTGCTGAAACCTGAGTTCTGATGGGGGTTACCTTTGGGAATTATGACAGATCACGCAACATGGCCACATAGCTTCCTGTCCCATCAGGCATTTCAGACTTCAGTGTGACACGGCCCATTCTGTCACTGAGGGATAGAATCTGCTCACTCAGCTTTGAGACTGCTGCCAGCCGGGCTTAGTGGTACACACCTGTCATTCCAGCTATTTGGTTGGCAAAGACGGCAAGATCACCAGTTTGAGGGCAGCCTAGGGCAACTTAGTGACCATGTCTCAAAAAGAAAAAGAAAAACAATAATAAAAGAAAAGACTAAAAGGGAGACAGGACTGTTGTTCAAGGTAGAGCATTATCTAGCATGCACAGGGTTCTTGGTCCGATTCTCACTACCACAAAACAGAACCAAAGAAGCTCCACTGGCTTATGAGTTGTACTGGCCAACAGAATTCAGCTGGAGTGACGTTAGGAGACGCAGTGCTCCATCTTAGAGGACTCACGGAGTCCACTGTCACACTCCTGGGCACTGTCATGGGAACAGAGAATGAGGAAGCCAGGACAAACTTGCAGAGAATCAACAACCCTGGTGGGGAACAGAGTCTGTTGTAGAGTGAACCTCAGCCTCCATCAGATATCCAGACGGTCCAGTGCCACTGTAACACAGCTGTTTACTTGAGATGTAGGAATGCCGTCATGGGAATCAGTCAGCCCCCAGAATCATGGGTAATAACCACTGTCAGTAATCCACTGACTTTTAGAGGTCTTTGTTGCATTCCCCAAATCCTGAACACATGCACAAATATGCACAAATATTTTAACTATTCCCTGACTCTGATGGTGTGCTTTCCTCCCTGTAGACACATTTAAGTCAAAGGAAAAAACAAGCAAATAAATAGGATTGAAAACCATAATTACATTTTCTGAAGAGATTTTGTTTCTGGATAAATTGAACCACGTAGCGCTGCTGTGAGGGTGAAATGTCCAGGGCACAGAGTAGAGGAAGGGCCTGCCTGGCTTCCTCTGCCTCTAGCTCACGCTTCCCAGCCCAGCTCTACTCTTCCGAGCACATTGCAAACTTGCTGTAGTCTTTTGCATGTCGGTTTGGGTACTAGTGGTTTTCCTTTTGTTCTTCCTTTTTTATTTGAATGTGTTTCCCCAAAGGAATCAGAATGTCATTCAGCTGGTGCCCAAATGATGGGCAGTGTCACCTGCATGCAGCTTTTGTGGTCTTTTCTCCTGCCCTACATTTGGGGAGGCACCCCTTAAGAAACAGCATGATAGTCAAGGTCTCTGCCTCCCGGTCAGTCTGGTCACGAGTTTTTTTCCAAAGATGATTTTAGATGCCACCGCAGTCAGGACATCGAGACCATGAGTTGCAAGGCATCATGTGATCAGGAGAAATTCACTTCCCTCACACTGGGTAGGGAGAAACTGCTAAGTAAGAAACAGGCTCCAAACTCTCTCCTCCTCACTAGAGAACTGGGAGAGAGGAAACAACAGGAACCTCAAACTTTCCTAGTGTGTTTGTACTGCAGAGGAAGAGAGAGTAGAAATGTTTTATTGAAATGTATTTTTCTGTTTCTACAAAACATAATTTGAACCCTTACATACAGATAAATATATCTGTGTGTACAATGCATATTTATTGTTCATTTACTTCATTAGCATGATTAAATTAATTATTTTTCCTTTCAGCAAGCTTGAAACTAGGATTTTATCTCTGCAGATAAAATATCCTGTGGTTAATACACTCATACTAACTTTCATAGTGTATTTGCATGGCACTTAAATTCTTGTTTCCTTTAATAGAATGAAAAATGATATTTTTATTTAAAGGTGTTTTGAGTAACAAAATACCAAAGATAGAGTCAGAAGTGAAGCAAGAATTTTTCTGAGATTCCAAAATTATATCCATAAACGTTTAATTTCAATCCTTCACATACTGTCTTTTAACCTAAGATTACTAAGTACCAGAGAAGTGTGAGTGTGTGTGCACACACATATGTGTGTCCTGAGCTAGTGGTAGAAAGTATGCTACAAGAGCTGCATAAATGTTTTTAAAATTTCACAGATATATAATGGATGACTTTCATCAAATCATTTCACTATTCTGAAAAGCTAATCTTCTCCATTGCTAAAATAAAGTTGCCAATATTGCTACGCACTGTTTTAAAGATGAGCAAATAGGAAACTTCATCAAATCAACAAGTCAATAACTTTGACAGAGTCACAAAAAGGCGTTAACTCTCCATAAAATTTACTTGCTAAACAATGACTAGTCCAAAATTGCTACTAAGTTGGGAAATGAACACTATGGCTCAACGATATGAAGTACTAGAAGTGAGTCTCTTTGGAATCAATAAAGGGAAGTACGTGTGTGGGGTTACACATGTCCATATGTCTATGTCGATGTGCACGTACCAGTATTTGACTGTATATCAATTTTGTATATTAGTAGAATTCTTCCAAAGCTTTATCAGTTTTATTTCCCTCATTTATGCAAATGGAAGTTGTGTCTCTCCTTATTTCTAAAGGTCATTGGAGAGTAATGAACAAGACTATAGATGTTAGCATTTGTGGCTGAAATTCCAGCTCATCAAATAGAAGAGGGACTGTGGAAGGAGAGGAAGTGAACTGGAGAAGGCAGAGAAGAAAGCAAAAATTACTGACACAAAAAGTAAATGATCCCAAGCTGGTGGAAAAAAGAGGAAGAACTCCCCAACACCTAAGATGATTTGTTCAGCGCAGCCCGAGTCCCCTCTGAGACAGGGTCCTAAAGGAGAGAGGCTGTGTGAAGCATCTGCATGATGAGACCGTGTTTCCCTAGGTGCAGCTTCACTCCAGATTCTCTGCTACCCATGTGACTTTGGGAAACCAAACTCTCAGTCTTCATGACAACTCTGCTTCAGAATAGTGCATTCTTCATGACAGCCTTGTCACTGAGGATGTCACAATAACCATACTCAGAAGGGAAGAGGACTTTCCTCCACATCTAGGACCTCATCTATGCACTATGGCATCTCCCATCTGTGACGAGATTATTCATGGCCCAAGTGGGATTCAACTCCAGTCCATCTATGCAAGAATTCAGCTGGTGGAAAGATTTAAAGAAAGTGATATTTCCTACATTGCTATAAGCATTGATGTGCTGACCAGTTTTAGGTGACAATCTCACTAGGTCACAGGATGCCCAAAACTTTGATCAGGTTATATTGGGTGTGTCTATATGAAGGGAATATTTCTGGATGAGATTAATAATAATTGAATCTATAGACTACATAAAGCACATTGTTGCTCCTGGTGTAGGTTGTGCTCATCCAAACAGTTGAAGATGTCAATAAAACAAAGAACAGAAGTTCTCTACAAGAGAGAAGTCTTCCTGCATGACTGCTTTGAGTTGGGATATTTAGTTTCCACATCTTATTTTATTTTTCACTGATATGTATTAATTACACATAGGATTCAGTGTGATATTTCAATGCATGTATAAATCGTGACTTGATCAAATCCAGTCTTCCTTCTCTTCCTGTCCCTCTTGATCACCATTCTCATTTCAAGTCATTTTCTGCATCCTACATATGAGAGTGAACATGTGCCATGAGTCTTGCTGTGTGTGGTGTATTTTATAAAATAATAGCTTCTGGTTCCATCCATTCTTTTGCAAATGACTGAGTTTCATTATTCCTTATTGCTGAATAATTCCCTTGTGCACATACACCGCAGTTTCTGATTTGTGTTTGTTCGTTCATTTGTTTGTTTTTTCATTCACCTGTTGATGAGCACACAAGATATTGCCTGTCTCAGTTTTTGTAAATAGTGTTCTGTTAAATGTGGGCATGCGGTTGTCTCTTTGATATGGGAATTTCATGTTCTTTGGATATATCAAGAAGTGGGATAGCTGAATCACATGGTAGATCTACTACTAATTTTTTGAAAAACCTCCATACTACTGCCAGATTTTGTCATGCTAATTTACACTTCCACCAACAATCTTTAATAGTTCCCTTTTCTCTACATGTCTTCATCAGTGTTTGTTAGCTTCCTTTATTTATAACAGTCATTCTGGCTGCTGGGAAATGATGCCTCATTGCAATTTTGGTTTTCATTTCCTTAATGACTAACAATATTCAGAAGTTTTCGTATATTTGTTGGTCATTTCTTTGTCTTTGTTTGAGAAATGACTATTTAGATGACTTACCAATTTTTTGAAACTAGATTACTTGAAGGAGCTGTAAGTTTTTTGAGGTCCCAGTATAATTTGGATTTCAGTCCTTTGTCAGAGGAGTTCTCCTACTCTATAGGTTTTGTTTTTACCCTCTAGTTTTAAGATGCCAACTGAAACTTTGGTTTTCCCAGGATTTCCTGCACCCCTTCAGAATGAAAGAATAACAGTAGCTCTCCTTTATCTTCCATCTGCTCACTGTAGGATTTTATTTTTATCAGTCTCCGTAACCAACTCTTTATTTGCTTCTTACACTTGTTCTGTTTCCCAGGAGAACCCTGACTAATACAAACATAAAGGACCATCACAAACTTTACTTTGACCTTACTTTCCTCCAATATACACGAAGAATCTTAAAATATTAGACTTTCAAGGCTTCCTGGCAGGTATAGTTGATTGTATAAACCATTTTGGGCAGTAGGTTTTAAATTGAATATTTCAGTCAGAATTTCCAATGGCATTTCAGAAAAATAGACTTGGCTGACATGATTTTCTGGCTTTTTCTCATGGACTTCCTAGGAAGAACACAGATGCTGTACCTAAAGACACAGCATCCGTAATGAGACCATGAGCATGAGAGACATACTAACAGCAGCTGAGTGAAACAGAGAACTGTCGGCTATTGTGATATAGTTGAGATGTCACATAAGTGCAAAATCACATTTTGTTGTTGTGGTTGTTATGTCTGTGCATTTTCTTGTGTTATGAGGAAAATCTTTAAATCAGTGCTACTTTTATTTTGTGTTTGTGTTACTTATATCTGACCTCTGCATGCCAAAGTAACAATGTATGAAAAATATTTAGCAAGCAGTTGGAGCTTCATAAATTTTAAAAATAGCATGAAGACTACCATTACCATAGTATGTATTTCTCATAAACACAGAGGGATAAACAGCTTAACACAGATCTCAGGTCTTCAAAGTGATGTCTACTAATGAGAATCTGTAGTTGCCATATGTAAATTTTCTTTGTCTTATCCTCTCACGTGAAGCAAGTGTCTCAGATGAAAGGACCTGGCTCCCCTCATTCTCCTACCCTGGCCCGGATTTCTTGATGCCTAGAAGCACAGGTTCTTTCAGGCTCTTTCAGGTTAACAGGCTAGTCCTGGAGACCTTATACTCTTGGGTAAGTGATTCACGTCAGTGCACATTCAGGGAGCTCAGAGGACAGACAGACGTATGTGTAGCTTGCATAGGGGATTCTGTAAAATGCAGGGGGTTTGGGGAAAATAGCCTGCTGATTGAAAACAAGGAATCATAGATAAAACTCAGTAAAAATTGTGGGGTATATTGGTGCAGAGGGCCTTGTGTGCAAGCAACTGAAATCATACCTGATTAAAAGTGTTAAAAAGCAGCAGTATCTTTAGTTATTTTAAAAAAGGAAATTAGCCAACAATGAAGAGAGTAAGAACTACTCAGTCATATCTCTTACAATGGGTTAAAAGAATGTTTGGGGTAAGGTGTCCACTCTCTACCCCAGGAGAGTACAAAAGCCCTTCAAGAGAGGACAATATTCATTGAAGAAAGTCAAGGAAAGATTCCCTCCCCAAACATGATGCAAAGAAAGATGTATGGGAAATCAATTTTACTCAAGATCCTGGGGATACGATGGGTTTCCTGTTGGGATGACTTAGCTTTCAGACCAGAAAAATCCAAGACCATGTGCCACATGAAATAGTAACAAGGATAGAAATCTGCATGCTGGGAAAGGGGACAGTTAAGGGAGGCCATTGCCAGATATTTTATCTTTTATAAGCTGCAATAGTCACCTTTGGTCCCACTTCCTCAGGAAATGTGCAACTTTGCTGCAGGGTGTATGCCAAGTAAAATTACTGAATTACAGAGCAAATGTATTTAGAATCTAAATCAGCTCCGTTGAACATCTCCTGCCTATAGTTATCTCCAGTTGTACTCTAAGAGCCAGGACAATCAAACCTGTTTCCACTCATACAATCCAAGAGTTGCACTTCTCATGACTGAGATAAAATATTTGACACCAAGATAAAGGGAGGAAAGGTTTATTTAGCTCACATAGTTTACAAGTTTCAGTCCATAATCAACTGGTTCCAAAGCAGAATGCCATGGCAGGCCTTGCAAAGGAGAAACAGTTTATGGTGAACAAAAGGTAGCAAAGGACCAAAGAACGACCACAGCTCCTTGTGACCTTTATATCTTATTCAGGCCACTCAGGGCGGGCAGCACCCACAATCTGCACCCTAGTGCCCTCAATCCAATGATTGCACCATGAATCAATTCCAGTTTCACACACTTCAGATACATCCATTTCTGAAAAAGCCCCACCAATGACCAGATGAGGTTTTGGGGGGGATATCTAGAAGCAAGCCATAATGGAATGTTTACTTTTTACGCAGTATAATGTCTCACAACTCTTTAAAGGTAACTGACATCAGGCAAGAAATATTTTTGTCTAGTAAAACAGATGAGAGGAGGTGTGCACATCTCAAAAGTGGGATTCAGAAAAAATTGTCTTCATATCACCCAAGAGAGGGAAAGGCAAAAAGCCTGACTGCCTACCGAGCAGACGGAGCACAGTGGATCCTGGCTTGTTTTCATCTCTTGTTGATCCTTTTCTAGACAGATGCCATCCACCTTTGACACATGGCTTTATCATGAAGAACATCTGTGAACCCACACTCCAGAAAGAAACAAAAGAAAGACAGACAGACAGAAAGACAGACAGATAGAAAGAAAGAAAAGGAAAAGAAGGAAAGGAAAGGAAAAGGAAGCAGAATTCCTTTATCTGTGTTCAAGAAATTCCTGGCTCACAAAAATCACAAATTGGCATCCCTTAAATCTCACACAGATCAAAGATAAACTTTGTTTGATCAGCAAAATCTTTAAAGCTTTCTAAATAGTTTGTCCACAATTAAAATGCAGGTCACTTTAGTTACTAATCCAAAGTCTGTTTTCCTTTAAAAATGGGAAGGCCCAGCGTCATAGAACTTGAATATCTGCTCTCTGCAGAGGGCATAGGATCTCCAGCTTCCCACAGACTTCCTAATTTACAGCCAGGCTGCCTAATTCATCTCATTAGCTCTGAGCACTTGCTATTGCAAAGCTTTGTCTTCCATTGTTGGGCTAGATGACTTCGTGAATGCAGCATTAAACAGAGGGAAAGAATTCACATTTTCAAATGTCTTGCTTTCTTTTGCTTTGCCAATGTGTGAAAATAACAGGTTTTCAGTTACCAGCATTATAGTGAAGCAAGATAAAAATCTTGCTTATATATTATTTTTAAAAATGGTTCGTTCTTCACTGACTTATCTGTGGCTCTCCTGTTTGCTTTATCTTGTATTTCCCCTGGTATCTGCTATTGAAATGGTATAAATGTTCAAGGAGAGAAAGAATGAAAGATTTCTTCAAAGGCATATGATGGGAGTAGTGAAATTAGCATTAGGTTCCCACCTTCAACCTGAGATTGCCAGTTTGAAAAAAAAATGCATGACAAGAGTGGAAATGTACATTATCAGTCTTTCCTCCCTCTGTTGAGATAATAAAGCTGTTTTATACTTCAGAGGAGAGTATCAGTGTGCTTCTAGCATTTTATCTCAACTAATGTCTTCAGTTTCTGACTCATGGGAGAGAAGCAACTGACTGTTAATACATTTCTTTATATTTTACAGAATAAAGAAAATGCTCTGGGTCACATTTAAAATCAGAAACAACACAGGGTTAAAACCATATAAATCAAGGTGTCATGAGTATTTCTCAGTTCGCTTTTGCGAACTGAAAAAGAGTGGGAAATTCTCTCATAAACCAGTGTGGATAATTAATTGCTGAGGCTTGCTTGCATGCCTGCTTGCCTGACTGCCTGTCTTTTTTTCCTACTTTCTTTCTTCTTTCTTTCTTTCTTTCTTTCTTT